>JAWQEG010008465.1:0-39727 GCA_033782935.1 Petrolisthes cinctipes | reverse complement strand
TTTTCGTTATGTACAATTGGTCCATCCCACCAGGAGGGCCTAATAGAAGCGGGGCAATCGGGTAGTTTATCGTATGATCATATGAGTTTGTTGGACTAGACGGTGTACCGAGAAAATTTACTTCAAAATTTGCTTGAAATAAGAAAGTGTCAGAAGGAATTGGGCGGCACGGAGATGAGAAGATGACTATAATTTAAACGAGAGATGGGGGCTTGAACAGGGCTTTATTCCTTGTAAAAATAAGCACTGCACTATTTGGTGATTTGCGTGCAATGAAGGATTATTTTAAGGTTTTCTCCGAGAATAAATAGAAGATAGTGAAGAACAAAGGTTTGGAAAACACCAATCGAGAAAGTCAGAAACTAATAAGGGGAGGATAGTATGTGTTTTATAGGATACACACACAATACACTACCTTCCGACCCATTCAAAAAGATCACACACAAAGGCACAAATAAATACACACACACACACACACACACACACACACGGAGCAAGTCCCCACCCAATACCACCCAAATGAATACAGATGGAGCGGTGGGTTAGTGAGAGACAGAGGGAAGGATATAAATTGACAATGCAACTGATACCAGGAGGATAAATTTACGGCCGCGGGCTAGACCAATCTGTCTTTAGTTCACACCCACCACGTAGTGAGCTGTCAGGCTGGGGAGAGGTGTCTGAAAGAGCAAGGTAAATGAATGGCTGTACAAGAAATATATACGGTACAATATCCCTTGGTATCCACTCTTGTTATGTGTGTGTATTATACTGTTATTTATGAATCAGTGTAGAGTAAAGCCTCATATTACACTGGGGGGTTTATGGGTGTGTAATAAACAAGGAGGGATTATTGTACACAGATTCATTACAAAAAGTGGAAAACAAGGGATTACTGTATAACATGAAAACGACAAGGAAGTCTGAGGATCAAGGCTATAATAGAGAATAGGATGTAGGGATCGAAATATATAAATCGGTGATGTTGAAGCGTAGAATTATATAACAATTATATGACAATAATTCTATAACCTGCTGCTCTTAACATCAAGCGATTTACAAGGGAGACACGTTGAATGCACTAAATGTTAATGTGTAAATTAAGAGGTTTTGATTGGAAGTCATTATATCCAGTAGTATTTAATCTAACATGCCTGAAGGAATAAACTTGTTATTGATTACCGAAGAATATTCTTATGCAGTATGTAGTTATGAATGGTAGAAACTTTGACACTAACTGTATATTTATCCATCAACAGAACAGGACAATAATATCAGGTTTAAGGCAGCTTTTGAGTACTAGAGGAGAGACCAGGGTTGTTTTACCACACACACACCAACACTAACAAAACACAATTCATTTCGGGGTTTGTGTGGGATTTTGCTTGTAACTGAACGCAAAAGATTAATGGTGGGAGCTGATGTGAACGAGGGATGCGAGAACATAGACAGTTTATTAAAGGGGAATACTTTTATTTATTTATTTATTATTATTATTATTATTTTTTTTTTTTTTTTTTTTTTTTTGTGTGTGTGTGTGACTGAAACAAATCACCTCCATGTTACTACTAGGGAGGAGACCATCTGTTTCGTGACATAGTTTGGAGGATTCACTAAAGCCCCAAATGACCGTCAAGAGTTTTTCCCACTTAAACTCATGTCACTCTCACTCGCTCTCTTACTCTCTGACTCACTCTCTTACTCTCTCTCTTACTCACTCTCTTATTCTCTGACTCACTCTCTTACTCTCTCACTCACTCTCTGACTCACTCTCTTATTTTCTGACTCACTCTCTTACTCTCTCACTCACTCTCTTACTCTCTCACTCACTCTCTTACTCTCTCACTCACTCTCTTACTCTCTCACTCACTCTCTGACTCGCTCTCTTATTTTCTGACTCACTCTCTTACTCTCTCACTCACTCTCTTACTCGCTCGCTCACTCTCTTACTCGATCACTCACTCTCTTACTCTCTCACTCACTCTCTTACTCTCTGACTCACTCTCTTACTCTCTGACTCACTCTCTTACTCTCTGACTCACTCTCTTACTCTCTCACTCGCTCTCTTACTCTCTCACTCGCTCTCTTACTCTCTCACTCACTCTCTTACTCACTCTCTTACTCTCTCACTCACTCTCTTACTCTCTCACTCACTCTCTTACTCTCTCACTCACTCTCTTACTCTCTCACTCACTCTCTTACTCTCTCACTCACTCTCTTACTCTCTCACTCACTCTCTTACTCTCTCACTCACTCTCTTACTCTCTCACTCACTCTCTTACTCTCTCACTCACTCTCTTACTCTCTCACTCACTCTCTTACTCTCTCACTCACTCTCTTACTATCTCACTCACTCTTACTCTCTCACTCACTCTCTTACTCTCTCACTCACTCTCTTACTCTCTCACTCACTCTCTTACTCTCTCACTCACTCTCTTACTCTCTCACTCACTCTTACTCTCTCACTCACTCTCTTACTCTCTCACTCACTCTCTTACTCTCTCACTCACTCTCTTACTCTCTCACTCACTCTCTTACTCTCTCACTCACTCTCTTACTCTCTCACTCACTCTCTTACTCTCTCACTCACTCTCTTACTCTCTCACTCACTCTCTTACTCTCTCACTCACTCTCTTACTCTCTCACTCTCTCACTCACTCTCTTACTCTCTCACTCACTCTCTTACTCTCTCACTCACTCTCTTACTCTCTCACTCACTCTCTCACGCCAGCTAGTTGGAGCAATCGGCTAATTGTATTATCACATCTAGAAAAACACACATAAACACGCATTATTCCTTAACTATAAGCCACAGGGATATATGCATCAACGGATATTCATTCCCGTTATACACTTAATTCAACACATTTAGATGCCTACGTACATATAACCAATAACATATATACACATTCAACAATATTTACACACCCAGAGTTTTATTGCCAAACCATTTTTCGCTTTAGATCACACTGAGCTGTACTGTATTGTTGTATATTGTAGCTACATTGCCTGTCCCCCAAATGGACCTGAAACGTTTTGACTCGTATATTCAACAACGACTAGTAAATAGGGATAATAGGAGTGTAGAGACAAATATATGACTGAGTGATATATTGCCCAGAATGTACAAAAGTCTAACAATTTGCAGCCCGGATTTTATTAAGATACCCTGTGATTGTGTATGATGATAATTGGAGGCTTCTGATGATTTCTCCTGCCTACGCCACGAAATAAGTTCCTTTAATGTAGGTGGTGTTTCGTGGCAATGTTTGAAGGACTCTCTAATCTCCCAAATTTTCTTACTACACCACAGGGTCCCTTAAGGGTATATACTTGCAAAACAAACGGTAAAATAAGACATGCAGGACTTCACCATAGTGCTCATAATTATAACTGCATGACAATATAGCCAAAGATGTAATTAACTCTATTTACAGTTACTGGTATTACAGCATAGTGAACAATGACTGATACTCATACGTCTCTTGGATCGTGGTTATGTTTTTATACGTTTAGGACAAAGTAGTGAAAGCCAAACACAAATACTAAGAGCGTATTCTAAAGCAAACACAAATTAATAAAAATGCGATAGAATGGGTGAAGTTCAGTAGTAATCTTGATGCTAATGTTGCTATGACATTATCATTAATTAAAATCCTTGTGACTTTCATTTCACACAGTGCATGGTCCAGATTGGTAGCTGATGAGGATAATACACTTTTGGTACATTTGAGTGCCTTGATTCCTCCAAAGTATGCAGGAAAACATATCGAGATTAGCAAAAGTAATGGTAATCTGTTGCTTGAAATAGCTTGGAGAAAGAAGTTGCTCCTGATTTGCCAACACTATTTCCCTCTAAAAAAGTCTAACCATGACTAGACATTCGGACACAATTGACATCACGCATTGGTGAGTCAAATGTGCGTGACAGTCCAACACACAGGGAAAATCGTCAGGTATTAACCGTAATTTGCAGGTACCCAGGGTCAGTCGATGCGAAAATGAAAGTATGACGCTACTAAACAGGAATTTAATTAGTTCCATGAGTGGTAGTGTTTGGGTGTAATATGGAAGAGTGAATATTCATCAGTCGCAGCCTATACCTGCCTATGCACAGTACAGTAACCCAAAAATGTCATGTTGCACTCATCTAAAGTTAACCTGTGATGGCAAGTGGAATTGTTTTATTGATAGCAGTAATAGTTATACGTGTATGTAAATAAACACAATAGTACACGGGCATTTTCCCTCTGTAACTTATGCTAAAGGCTGTTCACTTTGACATACAACCGTGATTATTGTTACTGGCACGTTTTGTGTAATGTAGTAACAATGTTTATTACCCTCGAGTATCATTTGGCATCTATCAGTGGGGTGGATCGGATCATACACACCCTTTTATACAAACACTGTTACCCTCTGTAAACAACACCTGCCAACCATTCTTCCAGTGATTTTTTTATGCAACTGTAGACAACTATTAATGAAAATTTTTATGATTTGTGCAATTACATATTATTATACTTGTCAATTAGCCGTTCCAGTTTGAGCGTGTCCTCCCATGCGTACGTGCGAGCGGAAACAAACACACTCGTTATAAACACACGTGCACATACCAACAAGCACACATACAGACATAGGAACAGACATGTGGACAAACAAAGACACACTTCTGATTGAATATTATATCCAAACGTATGAACCATAAACACAGTTAGACTACTTGTTGGTTATGAGCATCCTCAACATGGTCACATATCTTAATGAATTTTCTCACCATCTGACACTCGATATTTGTACTGGAAAATAGCTGATGAATGAGATTGATGAAATATAGCCATTATATGGAAGTAGGTTTTTGCGAAGGATAAAATCAAAATAAGTTCTATGTACTCTGATATTTATTCAGGCTATTATCCTCTTAATAAGTAAAAGAAAATTAATATTAACCCTTACCGATTTTCAAGAGAAAAATTTTATTATCCTCCTTAGTCAAAAATCCATTGCAATTCATCTCATCTTATAACTCGTTTACGAAAGTAAATAATCCATCACCGATTGTATATTTTTTATTTGATATGGCAAGGGAAAGGAAAGATATCACCATTGAAATAAAAAACCTGAATCCAGTTTTCGTTGAAAGTATGCTATATAATATTTTCAATTAAACTGTACATTCCATGATTATTAGGACCTTCTTGGTTAGGGAATGAATACTTATACGATGGTGTATTTCAGCTGCATGCGACTGCCTGGGAGTTGGAGCGCCTTGTACGAGATTAAGACAGAATTTTTGTTGGAAACAGGCAGATCTGTTACATTCCTTGTCCCACAGTAAATGTAGGAAGAGTAGGTTGGGAAGCGATAAGCTCCATATGTGTCGACGAGTACTCTGTCCCTCTTACAGCGGTCAGAGTCGCGAACTGAGACGTCCAGGTAATCAATCCTCACTCGGTTTGCAGCATTTGTCTGGGTGGAAGGTTATGGAATCTTTTAATAAAGTCTAAATATAGAGAACAGGGTCTATGTGTCTTAAGTTGGTTAAGAAAAGCACATGGAATATAAATAGCTTTTACATTGAGGCGTTAATTAAGGGGATTTTCAAAAGGTAGGAATGACTGTTGAAATGATGAGGTGAGGGTAATGGGTCGTGAATTGACTATAACATTATGACAAGATTTCAAAAAAATAAATTCCTGTTTCAAATTACAGCAAGACCTTTGATGATGTTCATTATTTTGTGTTATATATAGGAGTACAAAATGAAATGCATTACAGTTGACCGAAAAGTAAAATTCCGCATATTTATCAGTTGAATACATTTCAAGGTAACAGGAAGGAAAACAAGTGTAGGCTTAAAATTCTTACCAAGATACGGAAGTTACACCAGACAACCTTCTTGTCTACTGTGCCATAAGCCGGAGTGGAAAGCACTCCTGTGGCCCCAACTCTATCCTCGGAAATGTGCTGTAAAGAGGCGTCAAGAAGTGAATTATTAGTGTAAGGGAAGAGTACAGTGTTAATTAATTTGAAGAAGCTGATTTCTCCAAATTATTCCATGACACAGGCCTAAACTAATTATTGATTAACTGGTGCTGTTTCCTGTCATACTCTGGAGGAATCGAGGCGCTCTAATGTTGCTAAAGTAGACACTCCTTTTATATTAATAAAAAACTGGGTAAAGTGTTGCTGTATCAGTCATCCGTCCATTTCAAGAACGTAAAAGTAACATTTGTTCGTCCACATTTAAGAAACTTAGTGACCTCGTTGTCCACTCCATTGGTTGTAAAGTAAGATGATTATTTTTATCACGTACTGAGGTTAAATGTTTAAACCGGAACGAGAATATGAGGAAATGCAATGTACGTGATTAATTAACATTGTTCGTTCAATATTATTATGTACAGTGTAAGAAAGGTCACTTTAACTTGTATGAATACTGATAAATAGAATACATAAGAGGTTGATGTGTGTGTATACCTTGCTGCAGGTGTTCTTTTCTTGTGTGACGGAGATATTAAAGCCAGATCTGGTGATGGTGTTGTCAGTGAAGAAATAGACCCCTAAGTAATTGCTTCTGATGGTTTTCGCTTGTCGACCCTGAAGGAGTCCACACAGGCTACGAAAAAAGAAAAAACAAGTTAGGACTGGCTTTTTATACAGTCTATATAATTTACCTTATCACTTATATGTCGAACCCCTCCACGTTAATGGCGGCAATAGTTTGTACCACTGAATGACCAAAATAGGGGTATATAGTTCCTAAGGCAGACAGACAAACAGTCCAGGATTAAGTATTATCTGTATGACTTCAGATAATTTTCTTACACTCCATACTCAAATGTTATTAGTAAGACCAAGTTCATTACAAGTCCTTGGAAGTCAACACTAGTCAGACAATATGGCCACGAATGAGAACACGATTTTTTTTCACGTTGTTTGGTCAAAACTTTGCACTTGTATTAAATAAGATGGGGTTAAATAATTGTTTATTTTACATCTAATGCTTATGCTCATCAGGGTGAAGTAATGATAAAGATCTGGAAAGGACAGATGGGAATAATACTAAATTTACACACTTTTTCCTTCTGCCGTAAGGGAATGTAATCCTCAGGAAGTCTCGGCAACGATTCTGCACCCGGGGTTGTACATCAAAGCTAACAAACTTGACGACCCATAAGTGAAGTGTCTGTACGGGGAAAAATACGCCGGTTACATTTACATCCTCGGAAATCCCATTGTTTCATGGACAACAGCATTATAATTATCTATTCTGCAAAATATTCGACTTATTCATAGCTATATCCAAAATTCCTTATGTGTCTGTGTTGGTTTGGGATAATTGGAAGGTACTGCTGCCCTCAAACCTCACCAAGAAACACTTTGCCCCGTTTTATCACATGTTTGCTGAAATCACTGACTTCCAATTTTCCGACTACATCACAGTGCCCTAAGATTTCAGACCTCATTATTGACTCATTATCGTTATCAGTTACTCCTAAGCCCTATTAGGAAGAATTACGCTGTTGGTAAATCAGGAGCCACTGATTCCACCAAACTATTCCATGTAACACGATGCCATTATTTTTGTTAATTTGGTGTTGTTTCCTGCTACCAGTATATTTTAGAGGAATCAAGACACTCCAATGTACCAATAGTGTATTACTCCCTTAATTGAGAAGGATGAGCAACATCAAAATAGTACAAAATAGTACAAATACATTCATAAAGTATGTGAGGCAGGCAACTCACCGCCGCCGCTGTGGAGCAAACGAAATTGTTAGGATAATCAGCCACACCGAAGTCTGGTGACGTAAAGTAGTTGATGCCGTTATACGTTTCTCTCTTGCAGACTGGCGATGCTACTCGTTCACTGTTGGTCACGTTTTGGGTGGGTAACCATATCCCCTCCTCTGGCCAAATCAACTCGTCACCGTCTACACCCTCCTCTTCATCCCATGTCTCACTCTGATGAGTTTTGAAAATGTGATATGAGAAGTATGTGCACAGTGGTGGGAAAGGAGAAAATGATGATGTCGCCATGGTGTTAGGATGGGATGATATAACGTTATTGGTCAATTATCAGTGTTTATCATTTTGGTGGAGTTCAATTAATTATCACTTCCGCAATTTACCAACAAATTCTTTAGATAGCCTACCAAGGAAAATGTCAGTTGTTTAGTAATCAAAGCATTCGTTACTGCAGGGTCACGTTCCTTTGTTGATTGACACTCAGTTGTTAGGAGTCATTGCTGGACAACAGTTTAAGTTCCAGAGAACGTGATGTATACCGTACTGTATAGGCAACTAACAGTCTGACTTACTTCTCGGGTCTAATCGTGTAGTACAGTACCCAAGAGTGAACTCGGATCAGGTGATCTTTGTTCATGCATTATTCTGGTATGCATCTAGACCTTGTGCTAAATTTTGTAAAAATTTGTAAAAAAAAATTAAAGACATTTTTTTTTATGAATATTTTCCTTGCTACATCAACTCAAATTAAGATTATCTTATTCCTAAACTACCTTTGTCATAATTCTCATAATTCTCCGTGCTATGGTTTTTACAGTGAGTATAATATCATAGGTCTTTATATACGAGAACTAGGCTACTTTTGGAGTACCTGTAGCGAGGCAGGGACAAGTGTGAGGACCACCAGCAGACACCACCACAGACGATGAGACATGATGGTTGTAATTGGTATTGGACTTGGATCACTGACATGAAACCTCAGCATGATGGTCTTATATACTGTCATCCCTCCTCCCCCCAAACCCACCTACGTCACTACCTACCACACCTGCATATACATCCAACTTCCGTATCATAAAAATGAATTAATCTGTTTTGTTGATTTCAGCAGCTGATTTAATTTCAAAGAATGGTGTGGGCCAGTTAATGGAAAGTGGAGTAAGGTTACCGGTGCATATGTATTAACATAATGCAAATGTATTAACATAGTTTCGATGCACCCTTGCCCTACTCCTGGCATAAAGAAACTCATAGTCTGGGCTTCATACCGAACGTTCTCCATCTTTCTCTTTGTTCCTCAGTAGAAAAGGTAGTAGCTCGAAGTTTTAACAGAGTACTTGGACTTAGTTGGACTGTAGCTTAAACTACAACTTCCCTCGAGGCAGGTGTAGGATAGTGGATGCGTCCAAGCTATGGTGTGAGAGTGTTTGTTTTAAATCTAATTGCTAATTTTTATGCTAAATTCGCATGCTAAAGTGAAAGGGAAAGAGGTCTTGAAAAATGTTGAATGTTGCGGAGTAATGAGACCTTAAATGTTACTGAATTATTCTTCGATTGTGTTGTGCAGTGTAAAATTGGAAAGTGTATGACATTAAGGAACATTGGAAAAGTGAAAGAAGAAAAAGAGTACATATACAGAAACTGATAAACATTATGAAACCAAAAGAATACACATATAACATTAAGACTTTACTGTAAAGATCTGCAGGAAATGGATTTTGAAAGTGTATGGAATACGTATAGTCTTCTTTCCTGGGGGTAATTTTGATGATGTAGTGTCATAAGTATTACAGTCATGTTAATTAATGGTAATGTAGAACAGCATGGTTTATTAAAGGATGACAATAAACAAGCTTAGTCTGATAAGATTCCACCATGAAAATGTTCCTCTACAGCTAAAATTGTGATATAACGCACATATGACATTGTATGACCTTGAAGTGAGAAGATAACCATATCAAAAGAGCGGGTGTGCTTAATGACGAGAATGGGTAATGTATATATTAATTTTTTTTTGGGGGGAAACTCCTGGCGGTAAACAGGAGGGGCCACTGATTCCTTCAAACTGTGTCACGAAACAGATGAGCTTAATGTTATTGATAGGGTATTTGTTTCAGGTCTTAGTATGGAGGATTCAGTAGCCTACCAATTTACCAAAAAGAGGTTCTACCCTTAACCTTCAGTCATCATAGACGTAGACAGCTCGACATTTCTCTATAATGCCGCTCTGTAGAAAAGCACCTATAATTATGGCCATCCTACTTGGCTTTTGGTATAAACATGAATAGATATACCTTCCATTTGTGTGAATAGAGGTGCAGTACTGAGCTGACCACTCTCATTATCAACTCGTGAATGAAATAAGATCATGAATATTCAGATGTTAATGGTATATACTAGTGGCTTATCATGACATCCTTAGTACCTACCCAAACTGTGACACGAACATATTCATACCTGAAGGTTTGAAAGATGATGGAGTTATTCAACCAACCAGACTAAATTTAGGTTTGGTGGTTAGTGATGGAGGTAGTGTAGTGTGGATGGTCAAGAATAAAGTGATGGTGATGGTAGAATCAATGTTGGAGGTAGTATTGGAGTGTTTATATGAGTAAGGTAAGTATGGAGGTAATGTTGGAGACGGTGATGAAAGTGGTGGTGGTGATGGAGACAGTGCTGGAGGTATTTTATATTTATTATTCTTTCCAGGTAAAGTGTTGCGGTATCCTTGAGTCCAGCAGGCGAAACAGTTCTCTCATCGACTCGTAAGTGTTTACTTTATAAGCAACATATATTTTAAATAATTTAATATATAATTATGTACATATATTTGCAAAATAACCACTAGATATATAATAGGCGAGACAGTAAGTACTTTCATATATTACACCTCAGATTTTGGACTATCGCAGTTCAGTTCACGAAAGGAAAATTGTTTCGAGTCTTGTATTTCAGCTCGTGAAAATTCGGTCGACAAAGATCGATCTTCTTATGTTGTATATACGAATTGTGGCAACACTGGGCACTTCTGTCCGTATAATTATAATACATATAATACATTTATATATATATAATCTATATTGCTGTGTACATCCCACCTTTTCAAATATTATACACGTATTATTGTTAGTAGATTAGTTCAATTTTTCGAGTTAATGAAATAATGAATATTCAAGCATTGAGGAATTCTTACCTTGTGTAGTTACTGTAGTGACTGGGGAGGTGGTGGAATGATGGACGCGGAACCAACATTCACTCTCCCAGCTCGTCACAGCTCGTCAGTGTTTGTTCAGGCCAGAATATCGTCGTATCGAGGAAAAATGGAAATTGAATGTATACTTGGATTATTGGCTATCAAGTACATTCAGAAGTCAATATTTAATCACGAATGACAGAAAGAGAAGATGAGAATAATGGAAAGGAAAGCAACTGGCACCCAACAATAGCCAAAGTACAAAACTGAAGTTCAGGTTAATTAATTAAGAAAGCAACAACACCCATGGCTGCTTTCCCACATAAGCCTTGAGGGGGTTGGTAGAGGATGTAGAAGAAAGTGATAGTGTAAAATTATTGTGTACAGTTATATATATATATATATATAGTATAGTACAATAGGAGTGTCTATGTTGAAGTTCGATCACGAGTCTGTACATTTACCTCAGATTACAAGTAACCACTTGCTACTGCGCGAACAGGGACTGCGGGGGGGGGTTGGGGGGAGGATGAATAATACTTTTTTAGCTGCAACCTCACCAAACAAATTATCGCACTACGGATTCAACGACAGACAGACACGAGGATGAAATTAGAGATGAGGCTGTTGTTGTCAATTTGGAGTAATTATGTAAACACAGAATAGGTTGTGACCATTTTGTCATCCACTTCTTAGTAACTTGTACCTTCATTACTTTATTTAGAAGCGTGACATAAGAAGTAGAGATTATTTTTACTAGGGTTGAATCCAGTGAAATAAACATTCAGGGATAATTCGTAGGTTGCACTTCTTGATATATCTTCATAAAAGTTGGTATGGAGAGCTATATGGTCAATATCTAAGTTTCTGTTGCAACAAGAAAAAATCATAGTTAACACGATAATTTGAAGATAATTTGTATTCCATTGGTTCAGAATCTCAATAAGGGACAAGGGAGTTATACGCTATTGACCATACAAACAAACCTGTTGACCAAGTCTTTCTCTTATTCTTTGCATCCTTATCTCCTCTTCCTCTTCTTTGCTCTCCTATTTTCCTCCTCTCCCTCACTTCTTTATTTCATCTAGTCCCCTCTGTATTGCCTCATTCCAGTGGCTTATTGCAGTGGCTTGGGGTGACTGTCTTATTGCTCTGTGTGTGTTGTCCTTATTTTTATTATCTTCGCATTTCCACTAAAGGTATTGGTTTGTCTCTCTCTCTCTCTCTCTCTCTCTCTCTCTCTCTCTCTCTCTCTCTCTCTCTCTCTCTCTCTGTCTGTCTGTCTGTCTGTCTGTCTGTCTGTCTGTCTGTCTGTCTGTCTGTCTGTCTGTCTGTCTGTCTGTCTGTCTGTCTGTCTGTCTGTCTGTCTGTCTGTCTGTCTGTCTGTCTGTCTGTCTGTCTGTCTGTCTGTCTGTCTGTCTCTCTTGCTCTGTCTCTCTTGCTCTGTCTCTCTTGCTCTGTCTCTCTTGCTCTGTCTCTCTTGCTCTGTCTCTCTTGATCTGTCTCTCTTGCTCTGTCTCTCTTGCTCTGTCTCTCTTGCTCTGTCTCTCTTGCTCTGTCTCTCTTGCTCTGTCTCTCTTGCTCTGTCTCTCTTGCTCTGTCTCTCTCGCTCTGTCTCTCTCTCAGTGTTACTTATGTTTATTAATGTATCATCCTGTAGGGGGTTATTGCCTGTAACTATGTGGGCACTGCTAAAAGAAATAGGACGCCCCTTCCCACCCGAACCACTACATTGCTCCTCAAGTGTTCCTCCTTTTCATGTTTTCTCTTCGTGCTTGTTGTCCTTCTCTACGTCTCCTCCCTTGTGCTACAAAGTCTCTCTTACCGAGCAGAATTATCCACATTGTAATGTAATCTAGCAAATTATCAATCTTTTCCTTTCTGTATGCATGTATCTGCTCGTCCGTCTATTTCACTGTTTATCTTCGTCTGTATATGTCTAACAATCTTTCTGTTTTTTACTTTCCTTTTCTCTCACCTTCCACTTTATCTCCATCTTTTCTATCTTCTTCATCACCCAGCCATCTTTCCTTCCACATCATCTGGTACACTTTCAACTCTTCATCTCCACCTGACAAAGTTATCCACTTACACCTTCATTCCCCAACACCATCTCCCACGTTACTACCTTGTGTGTGACACACACTGCCTAGCTCTTACACCAATACCATCTCTTCTAAGTCACTACCATCACCACAAAATACCTACGTCTCACCATATCCCCATCATCATCTCCCCAATTAAGTCTTACATGAAGCACTCTGCCTCTTACACCCATAGCAATCTTTTCCATAGCATTTCCAGCCCCTTCCAAACCACCACCATACCATAACATGTAGCATACCTTCTCTAATATCACCACCACATTCCTCCTATACTAATACCCTTCACAGCCTCATTTCCTACTCTATTACCTTCAATATCGCATCACCATCTTCCTTAAAAATATCCCCAAAGATTATCGCCTTTTCCAAATGGGTGTTTAGTAGCTATATAGGCAGTTGAGAGATACTGGCACTTATCAGACATCACCACTGCGGCTATCATTAGTATGGGAATGACTGGCTGGCTGGATGGCTGCATTGGCTGGCTGGCTGGCTGGCTGGCTGGCTGACTGGCTAGCTGGCTGACTGACTGACTGGCTGGCTGGCTGACTGGCTAGCTGGTGGCGCCGCGCTTGGCTGTGTCGCCACTTGTGCCATCATCTGGTTGACTTGTTGCCTCACCATCCATCCCTCTTTGCCTCACCATCCCTCCTTTCTACTCTTACCTTACTCTCTCCTGCCACTCTTACCCTACTCTCTCCTGCCACTCTTACCCTACTCTCTCCTGCCACTCTTACCCTACTCTCTCCTGCCACTCTTACCCTATTCTCTCCTGCCACTCTTACCCTATTCTCTCCTGCCACTCTTACCCTACTCTCTCCTGCCACTCTTACCCTACTCTCTCCTGCCACTCTTACCCTACTCTCTCCTGCCACTCTTACCCTACTCTCTCCTGCCACTCTTACCTTACTCTCTCCTGCCACTTTTACCTTACACTCTCCTGCCACTTTTACCTTACACTCTCCTGCCACTTTTACCTTACACTCTCCTGCCACTCTCACCCTACTCTCTCCTATATGTCAATAACCTATCTAGTGTAATTCCAGTCAAGATAACATTTTTTCTCCCTTCTCTTTACCTTTCCCTCCCTCTGCTCCCCTCCTCTCCTTACTCGTCTCCCTACTACTTTTTCCTTTTCCTTCTTCCTCCACCACTCTCACCCTCTCCTTTCCCTTCATTCACTTTCCACCCCTCCCCTCCCCTCCCCTCCCGTCCCCTCCCATGTCCTCTTTTCTCTTATCCATTTAACAACTTTTATCTCTCCCCTCCTTCTGCCTCTCACAAAATGTTGTTTGTCTTTTTCCCCTCCTGTTCGTTTTTGTTCTAGTTTTCTCATCTCTCACCCTCCTCATCTCTTCTCTCCTCTCATCCTTCTCTTCTCTCAACCTTTTCTTATCTCACCCATCTCTAGTCATCTCTAACTTTTCTTTTTTCTTCTCTCATCCACCTCTGGGTGGTGAGTAAGCCAAGCAGCAGTGGTGGTGGGTGGGTAGTTGGTACAGGAGTAACGGCAGTAGAGGGAGGGTGGGTAGTGGGTGAAGCATAAACAGCTGTAGTGGGTGAGTGGTGGGTAAGCCAAGTAGCAGCAGTGGTGGGTGGGTGGGTGGGTGAATCAGATAGCAGCACTGGTGTGTCGGTAGGTTGGTATGTAGGTACTGGTTGAAGCAGTAACAGCAGTGGTGGTAAGGTAACAAACAAGGGTAACGCCTGCACTAACACTCTCTTTCCTTGTCCCTAGAGGATTGCTCACCCACTTTATGAAGTCTTAAAAGTAACAGATGCGTAGGCCGACACTCACTTCACGGTCGTAATGGGAAGTTTTATATTTAAATGCAAGTAGGACGCAAGTGATGGGCAATTTCGGAGAAGGCGGCGTGGATACCCGGACCAGCGCCATTGGAGTTTGTGGGTAGGATTATGCAGAGGAATACATATACATTTGATAACAGCCAGACTAAGGGACCACAATGGTAAAAGCAATTCCAACCCTAACACTTCGGAGTGAAAATTATATTCGTTAAGCAAATTTGTATAATTCCTTTCGACGAGGCAAATAAGTCTTAGTAACCAAGTAAAGCTTTTTGTTATAATTCCACCACATGTATGAACTTGGAGACTATTATAAACAATATTAAATTTATCCGGGGTGTTGCAGTACCATCGTTATCGAATCGCAATAACACATACGAGTTCAGTCAGTTAGTGTTCCTGAAAGTAAAACGAATTCAAGCAGTTCATAGGTAAAGTTTCGATGACAGTTTCATGGCACAAGAGTCGCGGAATGTGGAGGAATGAAGTGAAGCGAGATTCTGTGTTCTTAAAAAGCAACATCCCACCTGTACAGTCACATCAATATCCTGCAATATGACATGAGCATCGTATAGGTGATGCATCTAACAAGACGCTAGCTGCTGTACCACCTTTAAGTAAAGATTATACGTTAATGAACTTGGGAAACGTGAAGGTAAAGTTGGTTATCTAGGACCACTGGTATCATATCTGCCACACAGTCATGGAAGAAGAAAAGAAGATGCATGGGATTATTTACAGTTTCACCATTCACCGAAGAGGTATTGCAAAGGGTCTGGTCAAAATGTATATATGGTACAGAGGACCCATGGGGACCCCGGGGCTGCTCCCTCAATGAGTTATCGTGAACAATCTCGTTGGCTGTGAAATGCATGAGTGTGTGGGCGGGGTGAGGGGTCAGGAGGTTTGGGGGTTCTCAATTCTTCAGTTGCAAGGAGAGTAATATTGTAAGTCCCTGTCTTGCATTTACTTCCACCAATACATATCGATAACATGAGAGGTCTAGAGGAAGATTATCACTGTGGTTCATACGATCATGAGAGACATCCTAGATATTCGATATGCCTGAGGTGAAAGGAAAGTGTACAATAATTGAGCTTAATTAAAAGTGTTAGTTAATAAACATACTGTACCGTGCAAGAATGTTGATTTACAGAGGTAATGGTAACTTTACATACGTCCATAACACCTACTTTGTTATAGGTGGGTAATTTCGTTGTGTAGAATACAATCCTCCTAACTTTTACTAAGTTTTTTGCTCTGAAGTACATGTAATCTGTTTTTTTGTTTTTATAACTTAGGGTTGTGGCTTGTATTATCCCGAGCGGACTGCCACGAAATTTCGCTAGCTAAGAAAGTCTTCAAAATTTTCTTGCCCCAGATTTTGGAAAGCTTTTTGGCCTAGTGGTCAACCTCGGTTCTTGTGCCCCAGATTTTGGAAAATGTCCGAACCTAACTCCTCCTAGACAATACCAGATATCATAATCAAACTTTCAGTAAAGTTTCCTACAGTATTTTAAACTTATTTAGAACTAGCCTAGTGGATAAAAGGAAAATATTCCCCTAGTGATTTTAATCATCAGCGACGACTTTCAACTCCACTCGACCTTCCACAATCTCCAGCTTTGTACACCAATTTTTTTTAATCTTTAGGGATGTAGTTCGTAAATAAATGATATACTGAATTAAAGGGGACAAATTCTCGGCAGTAAATAAATCGTCAGGCATATTGTATGAACGAGGACGACAGTATGAAGTTCATCAATTGGCATCATAAATTAAGAGAGAAGCCAATATTTTCGCTCTTCTCTTACCTTCTGTAAAAACAAAAGACGGTGCCGCTGTACTGTAGAAAGTGAAAGCGTTTGTACTGTATACGTGTACAGATCAGAATGAACAGTGTACATGAAAACTAAACCCTGCCGAGAGCGTGTTGTTGAGTAATCCCAGTTGATTACAAAACGCGCTGACCTAAATTTAATTATATCATCCCCAAAACAAGAAGATCCTTGAGGGAAACAAGGTCGTGTATTGCTTTCCTTGTTGACGTTTCTTTTTTCCCCTTAGGTATTGAGGCCAGTTTAGTTTTGTCTTTGTAGTCTTAGCTTTTTATTTTGGTAACATAATTTTATATGAACACATTTTGTTGTAAATATTTTGCTGTGTGTGTGTGTGTGTGTGTGTGTGTGTGTGTGTGTGTGTGTGTGTGTGTGTGTGTGTGTGTGTAGCTGGAGTGATTCCAAATTCATATTCTAATGTTGATGTTTTGCATATGACTGCTGCAGATATTCAGATTGGGAAGATTCCGTCAGGGAGCGGCGCGGTGAGAGTGCTGGTGTGCAAACTATACAGCCAAGGCAGAGAAAGAGATCATAACTCACTCACCACACTAACCATAAATCACAACCGAGTGGATCAGGTGGAGTTTTGATGTACTGTGCAGTTACGTGCAACATACACACTTCAAAACCGTCAGACGAAACGACCTCGAAATATGATGCAAAACTGTAGCTGTTGGTCTCTGGATACTCTTCCTGGTTCGCTCTTCACCCAATCTGCTTAGCCTACATTCCCTGGTACCTTCTTTTGCCCCCAGAGCGTTCAAAGCATCAGACTATACAAAACAAATTCGACGTAATTCGCCTTTGACTCGTATCATTGTATTTTTCTGGTGCCGGAATTTTTATCCTGAACAATTGAAATAAATGTATTTGATTGCACAAAAACAAAACAAAAAACCAGTACTAACCGACGTCATTTTGTTTCAACAGGTTGTCAATCGAGAAATATATCGATTTGATGATATCTGGATATTTTATTTTATAGTAGCTAACTTTTCACAACGAAATACTCACGGATTCCTCACTAAGGATACGGGAAGCTGAAAAAATCCCAATGACTGAATCTAGCAGAAATCTTCCGTATGGAATTCGATGGATGAAAATCTGTTGAGTAGATTGGGCGACAAATAATTCCTTTAAATATGTAAGTATAGAGATTATTTCAGTATGTACGTAGAAAGTCTAATTTGTGGCAAAGTTGAGAGGAATTAGCAGCTCTACAAACTATAACCCTTTTTAGCAAATAGAAGCGCCAGTGTGTATATAAAAAAATCTGAATATATAACGCATATTATAACCTACATACATTTATATATATTCTATAATAGATATTTGTAACTGCGTGTATAAAGTAGAAAGAAATTAGCTAAAGGTACCCACTAGAACGAAAAAAAAAAAAAAAAAAAAAAAAAAAAATTGGTGTTTGTACATAAAACGGGAAGCGAGGGAACAAAAAGGAATTAAGGCAGGAGGGAGAGGGGCGATAAAAAACATGAGAAAGGGATAAAAAATACAGACAAGTTACAATCCAGCGGCGAAATCCATTTAGAAAATAAAAATCTAAGCACAAAGGTAAACATCCTGAGGTAAAGAAAAAAGAAATCAATCGTGAAATTATTATATAGTGTGATTAAAATCAATGATGAGGTCTGATGTAAAAATAATTCAAACATCTGAAAATGATACCAACACGTCATGATAAATATGATTTAAACAAAATACATGAGCCACCAAAGTAGAGTATACTGTACTATAACACTCGATAATTATGAAACCATGATTATCCTTCGCTACAGAAAAAAGAAAACCTCACTTAATAACATATATAAAGTAATTTCACAGATTGGGAAAGAAATATAGAGTATATAATTTATACGATACTTTTAATCGATACAGTAATTAGAAAACGTATATATATTTCTATCTGTACTGAGAATGGCTTGTAAATTACATGTAAGTAATATTTATGAATTAGCGATAAAGATGTAAAGATTCCTAGTACAACAGACGAGAGGGTGAAGAAAATAGTTAAATATAATTACAAGGAGTGGAAACTATGGTAAGAAAATGCAATTGTAAAAAGTCCTGAAATAATTGAACTGTAAACAAGGAATTAAACGTAGTAATAGGATAAAAATAAAGAATAAATTTAGATCTAACAAAATGGTTGTAAATTATAAAGGCAATATTAAATTACAGAATAAGTTTAGAGTAGACAAAATCAGTGGAAAAAAAAATGGAGAAATCAGGAATGTGTGTTGAGAAAGGAAAGGAGAGAGAGAGAGAGAGAGAGAGAGAGAGAGAGAGAGAGAGAGAGAGAGAGAGGGAAGGGATGAGAGGGAAGTAGATTGACATTGAGGAGTAGGAGAGGAAAAGAGAGGAGGGGAGAGGATAGAGGATAGAGGGGACGGCAGGGTAGGACAGGACATGAGGAAGTTTGGAAAGGAGAGACAAACATATGATTGAAATGGAGAGGAGAGGGGAGAGGACAGGAGAGGAAAGGGATACTGTATAGCAAACACGTCATATATGGAAATGTGATGGCCTAGGACACAGACACACACACACAAACAAACAAACAAGCACACACACACACACACACACACACACACACACACACACACACACACACACACACACACACACACACACACACACAAACAAACAAACAAACAAACAAACAAACAAACAAACAAACAAACAAACAAACAAACAAATAAACGTACATATTCTTAGAAGTTGCTACAAACCTAATCCTGCTACAACCCCCGACCAATTTACCCGGAGTGGCACAATTACATAAAACTGCATCACGAAGGCAAAGGGGATGAAAAAATAGTTAATACAAGGGGCCATCTCATCACACCCAGGCGGAAACAAGGCAACAAGCCGGGGATTTAAAGGGAAATATTTACCCAAGCTACTTTGAACATTTTTACTCGAGGACGGTACACTTTCTGTTTATTTTTATTTTTCCGTGTTCCGTTTGTTGAGAGAAGGAAGGAAAAGAGAAGCTGTTGGCAATGGTGGTAGTGGTGTAGGTGGTGGTGGTATTGGTATTGGTCCTAGTGGTATTGGTTGGGGAAGTGGGGATAGTGTCTGGTTGCATGGGGTTGGTGGTTGTAGGTGAAATAATTACTGGTTGTAGATTATAATGTAGTGTTTTTTGTGGTTGACGATGGTGGCCGAGAGAAATGGTTTTAATTTGAGGTGGTAGTTGTGATTCAAGTTTGCCATGGACTGTGGTTTTGATAGAGGATGTTAATGGTAGTTCTTATCAGTGGATGTTTTGTGGTTGGGGTAGGCGATGTTTGTGAGTGTGGTAGAAGATGTTTTAGGTAGGTCTTATTGGTGGATGTTTGTGGTGATAACAAATGGTTAAGGTACAGCACAAATATGACAATGGCTAGGGACTAGAAATAACCTGAAGACCGAAATGACACGAGGATGAAAGTTATATGCAAGGGGACCACTAAGCCTAAGCCTACTGACCAGAAAACTAGATTGATAGTGTCATCGCCAGTCATAAAATACACAAGGTGGTGGTATAGTGTATTTTGCTATATTTATATTACTTAGCTAGGCAGTATGGGAGGGGGGTCAGTCACTCTAACCTCACATTTCCAGTAACTTGTCGTTTGTGGTTTTCTACCTTTATGTCCTCCGTATAATGAATTTAATTATATACATCCAGGCAAACCAACTTATTCATATAATATGTTCTGTATTGAATATTTCTGGTACTTCTGTATTACGTTATGTTATAGTATATGATGCCAAGTTTATTTGTTTAGTAATGGAGTCTCATATATCTTAATCTTAACAAACTGGCTAAAGGGTCACTCGTTGTGTGATATTTTGCTGGTAACATCATTTTTAATAACTCCTATTACATATAATATATTACATACATGGTCCCTTATATAAAAAAAATCGTGACAAAGTACCGAATGAAAAAATTACGATACTAGGAACACTGAGGAGGACCAAGCGAGCTAATCGTCCTGAAATTATCCGCTTTACTACACCGGTACCTCACGTTTTATGAGTCACGCCAACCATTTGTTCACGTGCAAGACTCAGACCACCTGGTTTGTTTTGCATGCGTCTCCTGCCTGTCTATTTGGTTCCTAGACCTGCTCATTATCAAAATGGGGATAATTACACGTGCTGCCAAGGTAATTATGATTTGCTAGGGGGAGGTGAGCGGAGAAGATATAAAGTCGTGAATGTCAGAAGGGAAGTGTAGGTAGATAGGTGTAGGTAGATATGTGTAAGTAGACAGGAGGTGTAGGTAGACAGGAGGTGTAGGTAGACAGGAAGAGATGATGGCTTGTAAGTGACAGGCAGCTAGAATAACAGTTGAAAAAGTCAAGCAATATTTACAAGACAGAAGTGGACAGGTAAGGCTGGGAAGGAGAAAAACAGAAATGAAGTGTTGGATGTAGAGTGCGTGAGGGGATAAGCTGCGTGAGTGACATACGTGAGTGTTAGAGTGAGGGGTGACTGAAAGGTCCCAATGGAGTGTCAAGATGATTTTCTTCGCTCTAAAGAGAAGTCACGGAAATTCCTCATATGCTCTCTATCATTACGAACACTAGGGCCAACACTACTGTACAATCATAGCTGAGACAAACTGTCTAATATATCTTGAGGAAAATATGTGGAAATTGCACGATACCCAAAGCCATAGAAAGAAAACTTGTGCAAACTTTACTCTATCACATATTCTTAAATTACAAGGAAACAAAATAACCCTTGGCTGAATCACTAAGGATATACTTTCACGGCTAACCCAAACTGCATATCATAATTCACACGTACGTTACTTAGAAGAAAACTGGGTGCAAATTGTTTCTATATTCACGGGTTGCTGGCGAAATATGTGTTGGTTCAGGCAAAGGGGTTAAGACGTTGAGACCTTGAGCTAGAGGAGATGGGGCTGAGGAGGGACTAAGGGAGGGTTAAGGTGGTGGGGGAGGGGGCTGCAGGGACTAGGAAGGAAGGTGGAAGAGGGACGGAGGATGAAGCTTAGAGTAAGTTGTATATATTGGCCCAAGAAATTGCCATTCAATTGATTTTCCACTAAGACGATAATACTGACCTATATTAAGGGCCAAATTGGGAGTCATAACAGGTATAATAAACTTATTAATTGCTCATCGCCCGACTTGGCTAATTGGCTTTCACGTTTGACCAACAACCTCCTCTAATGTCATGTAATTAGGCCATAAAAGGACAACTAGAGCCATTAACGTGACTTGTTGCAGTGTAGTGACAGGGTTAATTAGCGTATTCAAGGGAGAGTCATAGTGGTAGTGGTGGTGGTTGTTGTACAGGGTGACACTGAGGGCTTACAAAGAGAAGTATTTATAATTATACATGATCCGTACTGTACTGTAGTTAAGTTATAATAACTGATTTACTTTATTCACGTTGAGGACCATTATTGTGTACATTATAATGCTAAGGTTGTGATTGAATAATTTTATGATATTGTGATTTATTGTTTTATTTTTGTATTTTTTTTTATGATGTTTTCATTTTATTCTTGTTATGAGTACACTCATGCTTTCGAATAGCTCTCCGATTCCTGATGCAGACGACCGGTCTTAACCAAAGTAAAAGCATTATACCACACACTGTCAGAAAAAGTATTCTTCAGGAAAAGTCTGATGGAAAGTTCTCTTCATGTCATTATACAGTAGGCCAATGTCCAAAATGGAATGTTATTAGTTGGTCTCAGTTAATTATGAAAGTGTAATTAAAGTCCCCTTTATATAGAATATGGATTACTATTAAACGAATTTCTACTGAATTATATGTGGGGGTTGAAAATCGTTCGTTAATGATAAATAATAACATTTGTATTAGAAAGGAGCATTGTAAACTGAGCCTGGAACTAGACAATTTTGTGATATGTGTACTGGAACCCGGAAACAGGGTTACATTATTATTACCCTGGGAGGAGGAAGATAAAGCGAGAGGAGGGATGAGGGGGAGGACGGGGGGAGGAGAAGGGGGAGGGGGAGGGAGGAGTGAGGAAAAGCGAGAATAGTGGCCGGAAGGAGAGATGAGTAATGGGAGAGGAAAGAAGGGTGAGTGTGTGGGTGCGTGCTTGCGAGAGAGAGTTGTGGGCGAAAAAGAGGAAGAAATGGAGTGTAAAAGGCATCGAGAGGGAGAGGGGGAAATGTAAAAAAAAAAAAAAAAAAATCTATAAGAGGGAAGGAAACTCGGGGAAAAAATAAAGACTGGGGGAGAAAGGGGAGAAAAATAAAGAGTTAAGAGATAAAAATATATAAGGGTAAGGGAGAGAGAAAAAACACTAGGAGAGAGAGGGAGAAAAGTAAGAGAAGGGGAGAGGGGAGAGAATAACATGGGGATGGGAAGAGAGAGGTAACCACTGTGGTGAAACTCAAACAACATTCTTTTTGTGACCTTTTTTTCGTGTGTTTTTCTGTGTTTTTTTTTTCTGCTCAACTTTGACAAGAATCATTTATATATGTTTCTCAGGTATTGCGACGAGTTGTTTGTGTGTGTGTGTGTGTGTGTGTTTCTTTGTGTGTGTGGGTGTATGTTTATGTGTGTGTGTTCTTTCGCGTTTGTCCGTGCTTTCGCTCTTGAGTGTAAGTCAGTGGTCAGAATGAGTTGAGACTGTCTATGCTTGGTTAAATAATGTCCAATCAACCTGTAAAGTTTGATTAACAATCTCCCATAAGGTTTTTTTGCTATCTTGTTCAGCCACCAACCAGCAAACAACAAACAGACAACACGAGTGAAAATATAACCTTCTACAAAGGACATTTGCAATATACTGTACACTATATACTCGTACACCACCAGTTTCGTATTCACACTCAATTCGGCACGGACACACACCTCAAATGGTTGTCGTAACTATCCTCATGCACTTCCACACACATGTTTCATGTTCACATACTCACACGCGCGAGCGCACAACCACTTACAGAAAGTCAGTCAATAGTTTTTACCCACTTGTACAGTTACTATCACTTGGAATGAATTCGGACAACTCTGAATTTATCCTTAATTTGTCCAGAATTTGATTGCTATTTTTCATCGAATGCTTTTGTATATATTGAGAAATTTTTAATGAATGTTTACTTCCATGAGGAAGGTTTAGGTTTGATAACAGCTACTGGAATTTGAACACACTCAAGATTTAACCATCTTCCATCTCCTTCTCACACTTACGCCATTAAAGCCATTATACCAGTTAAAAAGTGCATCTTGCTCACTATGCTCTGTTAATCCTTCAGGCTGATACCACACTCTACAGTACAGCATACAGTAGCAGGAGTAACTGGGCTGGGTTCGAGCCCTGAGGATGAAGTGGGCTTGAGATTGGTCATTTATACGATGCGAAGATTTGCCAGTGATCTGAGCTGGACTCGTGAGGGCTTTGGTCGACTTAAATGGAATTGCCTTAGTATCCAGTTGGCCATTGAGAGGAATTGGATGTCTACCAAAGTTTATGGTGCAAAAACTGACCAGAGGAGAAAATCTGACTGAACCCAAGCAGAGCAAATACTGAAGGTGATAAAGAATAAAATACAGAAAACTAAGTCTTTCGAACAGAATTAAGCAGGCAAATTTTTTTTTCCACAATTAATGTTTTCGTGGCAAAATCTGACAAGAAAATTACTAAAATAATTCAAAGTTTCCCTGTGAAATAAATAAAATAATAGATTAGGTGTTGAAGTATAAGAGGGGTTGGTTAAGAGGTTTAATGATATAATGTTAGGTTAGCTTAGGTTAGGTGTGAAAATGGAAAGGGATGGAAAACAATGGCATGAGAAGATGTAGGGAAGAATGACTTATTCAAATAAACTAATAAGTTTTTTTTTTTTAATATAAGAGGGGTTATTTAAAAGAGGTTTAATGATATAATGTTAGGTAGGTTAGGTTAGAGTGAAAATGGGAAGGGATGGAAAAGAATGGCATGAGAAGATGTAAGGAAGAGTGACTAATAAAAGGAATTAAGTGTTTTTGTAAAGTATAAGAGGGGTTGGTTAAAAAAGATTTAAAGATATAATGTTAGGTAGGTTAGGGTAAAAATAGGAAGGGATGAGAAAGAATGGCATGAGAAGATGTAGGGAAGAGTGACTAATTTAAATAAACTAATAAGTTTTTTTTTTTTAATATAAGAGGGGTTATTTAAAAGAGGTTTAATGATATAATGTTAGGTAGGTTAGGTTAGAGTGAAAATGGGAAGGGATGGAAAAGAATGGCATGAGAAGATGTAGGGAAGAATAACTAATTCAATGAACAAAGTTTTTTTTTTGTTAAAGTATAAAAGGGGTTGGTTAAAAGAGATTTAATGATATAATGTAAGGTAGTTTGTTAGGTTAGGGTGAAAATGGGAAGGGATGGGAAAGAATGGCATGAGAAGATGAAGGGAAGAGTGACTAATTCAGAGGGACTAAGTTTTGTAGTGGAAGTATCAGAGGGGTTGGTCAGAAGAGGTTTAATAATGTTAGGTTAGGTTAGGTTGAAAATGGGAAGGGATGGAAAAGAATGGCATGAGAAGATGTAGTGAAGAAAGAGTAATTCAAATTAACTAAGTTTTTTTGTTAAAGTATAAGAGGGGTTGGTTAAAAGAGGTTTAATGATATAATGTTAAGTAGGTTAGGTAGGTTAGGGTGAAAATGGGAAGGGATGGAAAAGAATGGCGTGAGAAGATGTATGGAACAGTGACTAATTTAAATGAACTAAGTTTTTTTGTTGAAGTATAAGAGGGGTTGGTTAAAAGAGGTTTAATGATAATTATAATGTTTGGTAGGTTAGGTTAGGTTAAGTTGAAAATGGGAAGGGATGGCAAAGAATGGCTTGAGAAGATATAGGGAAGAGTAACTAATTTAATTAAATCCAATATAACCAAGTACAGGTATACAGTTATCGACTCGCTCTGGATCAAAACTTAACAGAGGTGGAATTGAACCCATGCCAGGCTTCTGTCGGTCAACTCGTTCACAATGATGGAGTCTGTCTTGTTGTCATATTTGATTTTTTTGAAGTAGGATATAAAGTGCCAGTGTGGTCAGCCCTAATCAGTGTCCTTCCTATCTAGTATTTTTTTTTTTTTTTTTTTTTTTTTTTTTGATAGAGAAAGAACAGGGTATCATTGTTTATTATATGAATAATTTTACATTAATTTTTAAATTTCGTGTCTATTCCAAACTGAAGTATCAAAATAAACCATAAACTGTGAGCAAATAAATATGTGATATATAATATTATTTTATCCTATCGATAAAGCTATATAGGGCATAATAATTATGACTGTCATGAAGAGTCTTTCATATAGAATTGACTTTCTTTCCACTTCAGAGATTTCGAACTTCTGAAATAAATTTGAGCTTTTTACATCCTTATCTCAACTGGAAATAGTAAAACTGAAAATAGTGTTAAATCACTATTATGGACAACAGGATAGCACTAGTATACAACACTTCCATCACCTTCAAAGACGTAGCAACAATTTCACACTCATGTCTCCCTTTGTAAACTTCCTTCTTATGCTATCACCACCGGCCTCCCCTTCACGTCACAATTGGAATACGTCCATCCTACGTACACAATCCTTTATATCACTCGGCCCTGCAGCTCTTCCACGCGTATGTCTCGTTTTCTAACATTCCATTCTGTTTATTCTTCGCAGCATTCCACTCTCTTGATTTCCTTTGAAAATGTTCATTTTGCATAAAAATTCTCAACTCGACCCATCCTATCTCCCTTTAAAACACCGAATCTTATGCCTATTATTATATCTGCCTATTATAATATCGTTCTATTCTCAATAGCAATGTTACATTCACATCCTCCTATAAAAGAGTTTCCATCTGACGCAGGAATCCCCGAGTCCCTCCGAAGTCCAGCATAAAAAAAAAAAAAAACTTTCCATCTTATGTAAGAGTCCCGACTTGAAGCAGCGAGCGGGACCGACTCGCATTCTTTGTCAGTGTCAGCAAATTCCAGATCAGCTTTATTGCCGCCTCCCTGGAGTCACTTACAACACTAACTGGAGCAGCATATCACTGGTGTGCCAGCAGGAGCAGCTGCAGATTCAGGACTGGCGTGTGGAAAGTGAGAAAGAGAGACAGATAGGAAGAGAAAATGGGTGGGAGTGAAAATGAGAGAGGGTGGGAGAACTGAGAGAACGAGAGAGTAAAAGCGAGGAAGGCAGGGAGAGGCTGAAATGGGAAAAAGGGAGCGAAGGAAAAACATGAAAGTTAAAATGAGAGTCGAGAGAGAGGAAAGGAGGAGAGAGAGGAACAAGTTAGGATGAGATAAACGGACAGTGTAAGGAAGACACTCTTATTCCTATACTTTACTTTAATTCTTACTCAACAGGAAGGGAATATCTATTAACCCATAAACAACGACTGACATAATTTACATTTATCTCTCAGATCAGAAGATTTTTGCTGTCGGTGGGAAGAATTACTGATGGCCAGAGCTGAAAACAACATTATTAAACTCATAAACGGTCGCGTACGTCTGTGATAATACCTTTGGACTAACACCATAAGATTACAGTATATATGACAAGAGAGTCCTTCCCGTTAAGGGAGTAATTTCCTTGATAGTAGAAACTCGAGTGTACAGCGAAAACACCGTTGATAAAAACAATAAAATGAAGGTTATATATAAATAGTAAGCACCTCAACACCATGTAGTAAATAACCAATACTAGTAAACGTAATTAGTACAGATTCCTATAGTGGTAAAATGTGACAAACACTAAAATGATGAAGTACAAAAAGTGAGGTAAATTGTAAGTGATCTAATAACCGAAGAATGAAATAACACGCACACATGCACAAGGATATCAAAGAAAGAATGGCGTATAGAGCAAAGAGCAGAGGGAAGGCTGAAAGGAAGAGGAAGTGAGGAACAGTAAGAAAAGTGAGAAAGAAAGAGGCAATGAAAGTGAAAACTGACCACCCCAAGTCCACTTTAAGTGCTTCTACATTCCACCCATCGATTACCTGACCGTCACCTCCACATGATTTCCGCCTTTAACCCCACGAATTGTGTTGTCCTCATGATTCCCACTTTCATTTCATGCTAAAAGAATGTCCACTCCATCTCATCCATGAATTACGATAACAGCCTAGACTCCCTTTGATATCCACCTCCATCCCTAAAATCTCCCCACGAATAATCACTATGAATGCTTGCTTCCACCTCATGAAATTTGTTGGTATCCACTCGACCTAATGATATCCACTTCACCCGTACCATATTCATCTCTCTACCATTTCCTGCTCCAACAACTCATACATAACCTTCACACATCCACTACAAATTTCACCTTTTGTTCCGGTTCCTCTTATGACCTTCAATTTTCTTCCATGACCTCTCTGTCTCTGTTCTTTCTGTTTTTTTATCTCCCTGTCTCTGTCTATTTTTCTCTGTCACTGTCTCTTTTTCTCTCTCTTTCTGTCCCTTTTCTCTCTCTCTCTCTGAATTTTTGTTCTTCCTAGAATCCATTTCCTTCTAGCACTCATGAAGAAACTAGAACAAAATTCAGTAAAACATCCTTCTCACAAACTATGTAGTTTCTGCAACATATCTTAATTATGCATGAATTTTTTTATCTTGTTCACTTACCTATGGTCACTAATCTTAGTTCGTCATTAAGATTCAAATAGTCGAATTAAACCCTCTTCTGAAACAAAATTTGACCCCTGCAACGTGTCAAGGGCCAGAGTTTTTGAGACCATGTACAATGTTTGACTAATGCTACATGTAAATTACTTTACTTTGCTTTATGGCAAAGGGAATAGTGTGTGTACTTTTGGTACATTTGAGCGCCTTGATTCTTCCAAGGTATGCCAGGAAACAGGACCAGATGAACAATAATAATGGGGTCCTGTTGTTTGGAAGAGTTTGATGGAATCAGTTGCTCCAAATTTACCAACACTGTACTACCCCCTTTAAAAGTGTTAGGGCGAACAAATCATAAAGGATCACGGTTGTTGGTGGGAAGGTCTGGGATGTCTGTCAATTTATGGAGAAAGGGGAAAAGCAAGGCAGAATATTTTCAAAAGCATAGGCAAAGAAAAAAGGGAAGAGAAGCGGGAAAGGATTAAAGGAGAGTAACTATCAATTTGTAAAGGAAACACCAACTAGAAATGGAAACACCAAGGATGAGAAAGGAAGGAGACAGATTAAGGAAGGGGAGCTGAGAAGCGCAGAGAGAGGAAAGGAAAAGAGGCAGAGAGAGTTGGAAACCAGTGAGGGGCAGTGGGCAGTCAGACGGTATTCTAAACATGGAAACGAGAGACAGAGTGAATGAAAGATATAGTGAGAGAAGGAGAGAGAGAGAGAGAGAAAGAGGAAAGAGAAAGACTTGGAGAGTGGGGATGCACGGATAAGTGGAAGGAAGCTGCAGGAGGAAGCAAGGAAGGATAAGGAGGAAGTCGAGGGAAGCAGAAAGATGTAGGAAGAGACGTGGAAGAAGTCGAGACAATGAAGGCTAGACAGAGAGAGGGAGAGAGAGAGAGAGAGGGGAGCACTTCAATTAGGCAGGGTGGAAGGACAGACCAAGTTGTATGCAAGAGACGCTGGACCCTTGGATTATGCTCTCATTTTTGCCTCGCCCCCCTCTCGTCTTTATCACCCCTTGTTCACCTCAGTTTTATCCACCAACACCACACCAGAGCAGGATGTGGTAGAGGAGAGATGGTGGGACAAAGTGATGAAGGATTAGAAGGGGGATGAAAGAATGTAGACTGAAAAGGGGGAAAGTGATTAAATGGAGAGGAAAGAAATATGCTGAAAAGGGTGGATAGGATTTGAGTGGGAGGAAAGAGAGTATAGAGTGAGGAGAGGGAGTGGGATTGATTTTGAAGAGAGAATAGCGAGCGAGATTAGGAATGGGATAGAAAGGGAAAATGAAGAGGATAGAGAGGGAAACGAAATAGGATGAGTAGGGAAAGGAAAACGGACAGATAAGGAATGAAAAAAATGGGAGGAGACAAGAGGATATGAAGGGAAGGGAAAATTGTTGCGAGGAGAGGAACGTTAGGGAAGGAGTGGAAAACGAATAGAAATTAGTATGACACATATCAAAAGAATTTGAAAGTGAAAGGAAAAATATAGAGAGGTAATGTGCATGACAGGAAGAGAAGAAAAATGGGTGAGAGGGAAGAGGAATGGAGAGAAATATTTGTACAGAAAAGAGGACAGAAAAAGTGAACAAACTCACTGTTGCCTCACCGAACGTTTCTTGAAGGAAAAGAAATAGGATAACGATCGAATAAACTCATTTACTCTACAAATTTACAATATCCAACAAACAGATGAATATACTTGTGGTGTTTCATTTCAAGAGATTGTGGAGCCTACACTGTAATCCTAAGTTAGTCGTACGTTAGTCAAATTGGTACGCTACTAAGCACTTAGTCAGGTCTCGTCCATTTTGACAAACTAGGTAAGTCACTGTATTCCTAAGTTAGTCAATCATTAGTCAAATTATTACATTAGTCAGAAGTCTGCCATTAGAGTAACATAAGTTAGTCATTTCTCGCCATCAGACTAACATAAGTTAGTAATTTCTTAATCATAATGTACTGTATACTTCTAAACAGTTAGCCAATTGTCAGCAAATATCACACACACAGGCTTCCCTTTGCCTAAATAAATAAATATATTTATAAATGAAAATAAATATTTACATACATTTCACAGATATTCTCTCTCTCTCTCTCTCTCTCTCTCTCTGATATATATTTCACAGTTATCTGTGCTCCGTTTTATACCGTGATAATAATGTTTTCATTAAAAAATATCTAATAAAGAGTTCTCCGAATCGATTTATTTTATTCATGCCCTCTCTAACTTAGTTACATAACGGGTCCCTAGCATCTCCACAACACTGATACTTCCACTACAAAACTTAGTCCCTTTGAATTATTCATTCTTCCCTACATCTTCACATGCCATTATTTTCCATCTCTACCTTTATTTACCCTAACCTAACCTAACATTATTAAACCTCTTCTGACCAACCCCTCTGATACTTCCACAACAAAACTTAGTCCCTTTGAATTAGTCACTATTCTCTACATCTTCTCATGCCATTATTTTCCATCCCTACCCATTTTCAACCTAACCTAACATTATTAAACCTATTCTGACCAACTCCTCTGATACTTCCACTACAAAACTTAGTCCCATTGAATTAGACACTCTTCCCTACATCTTCTCATGCCATTATTTTCCATCCATATCCATTTTCAACCTAACCTAACCTAACATTATTAAACCTATTTTGACCAACTCCTCTGATACTTCCACTACAAAACTTAGTCCCATTGAATTAGTCACTATTCTCTACATCTTCTCATGCCATTATTTTCCATCTATACCCATTTTCAACCTAACCTAACCTAACATTATTAAACCTATTTTGACCAACTCTGATACTTCCACTACTAAACTTATTCCATTAGAATTAGTCACTCTTCCCTACATCTTCTCATGCCATTCTTTTCCATCTCTACCTATTTTCACCCAAACCTAACCTAACATTAATAAACCTATTCTGACCAACCCCTCTTATACTTGTACTACAAAACTTAGTCCATTAGAATTAGTCACTCTTCCCTACATCTTCTCATGCCATTATTTTCCATCCCTATCGTTTTTTAACCTAACCTAACCTAACATTATTAAACCTCTTCTGACCAACCCCTCTGATACTTCCACTACAAAACTTAGTCCCTTTGAATTAGTCACTCTTCCCTACATCTTGTATTGCCATTCTTTTCCATCCCTACCCATTTTCAACCTAACCTAACCTAACATTATTAAACCTCTTCTGACCAACCCCTCTGATACTTCCACTACAAAACTTAGTCCCTTTGAATTAGTCACTCTTCCCTACATCTTGTAATGCCATTCTTTTCCATCCCTACCCATTTTCAACCTAACATAACCTAACATTATTAAACCTCTTCTGACCAACTCCTTTGGTACTTCCACTACAAAACTTAGTCCCTTTGAATTAGTCACTCTTCCCTACATCTTCTCATGCTATTCTTTTCCATCTCTACCTTTTTTTACCCTAACCTAACCTAACATTATTAAACCTCTTCTGACCAACCCTTCTGATACTTCCACTACAAAAGTTAGTCCCTTTGAATTAGTCACTCTTCCCCACATCTTGTTATGCCATTCTTTTTCATCTCAACCTATTTCCACCCTAACCTAACATTATTAAACCTATTCTGACCAACTCCTTTGATACTTCCACAACAAAACTTAGTCCCTTTGAATTAGTCACTATTCTCTACATCTTCTCATGCCATTATTTTCCATCCCTACCCATTTTCAACCTAACCTAACATTATTAAACCTATTCTGACCAACTCCTCTGATACTTCCACTACAAAACTTAGTCCCATTGAATTAGTCACTATTCTCTACATCTTCTCATGCCATTATTTTCCATCTATACCCATTTTCAACCTAACCTAACCTAACATTATTAAACCTATTTTGACCAACTCCTCTGATACTTCCACTACTAAACTTATTCCATTAGAATTAGTCACTCTTCCCTACATCTTCTCATGCCATTCTTTTCCATCTCTACCTATTTTCACCCAAACCTAACCTAACATTAATAAACCTATTCTGACCAACCCCTCTTATACTTGTACTACAGAACTTAGTCCATTAGAATTAGTCACTCTTCCCTACATCTTCTCATGCCATTATTTTCCATCCCTATCGTTTTTTAACCTAACCTAACCTAACATTATTAAACCTCTTCTGACCAACCCCTCTGATACTTCCACTACAAAACTTAGTCCCTTTGAATTAGTCACTCTTCTCTACATCTTCTCATGCCATTATTTTCCATCCCTACCCATTTTCAACTTAACCTAACTTAACATTATTAAACCTATTCTGACCAACCCCTCTGATACTTCCACTACAAAACTTAGTCCCTTTGAATTAGTCACTCTTCCCTACATCTTCTCATGCCATTCTTTTCCATCTCTACCTATTTTTACCCTAACCTAACCTAACGTTATTAAACCTATTCTGACCAACCCCTTTGATACTTCCACTACAAATCTTAGTCCCTTTGAATTAGTCACTCTTCCCTACATCTTGTTATGCCATTCTTTTTCATCTCAACCTATTTCCACCCTAACCTAACCTAACATTATTAAACCTATTCTGACCAACTCCTTTGATACTTCCACAACAAAACTTAGTCCCTTTGAATTAGTCACTCTTCTCTACATCTTCTCATGCCATTATTTTCCATCCCTACCCATTTTCAACCTAACCTAACCTAACATTATCAAACCTCTTCTGCCCAACTCCTCTGATACTTCCACTACAAAACTTAGTCCCTTGAATTAGTTACTCTTCCCTACATTTTCTCATGCCATTCTTTTCCATCTCTACCTATTTTCACCCTAACCTAACCTAACGTTATTAAACCTATTCTGACCAACCCCTCTTATACTTGTACTACAAAACTTAGCCCCTTTGAATTAGTCACTCTTCCCTACATCTTCTCATGCCATTATTTTCCATCCCTACCCATTTTCAACCTAACCTAACCTAACATTATTAAACCTATTCTGATCAACTCCTCTGATACTTCCACTACAAAACTTAGTCCCTTTGAATTAGTCACTCTTCTCTACATCTTCTCATGCTATTATTTTCCATCCCTACCCATTTTTAACATAACCTAACCTAACATGATTAAACCTATTCTGACCAACTCCTCTGATACTTCCACTACAAAATTTAGTCCCTTTGAATTAGTCACTCTTCTCTACATCTTCTCATGCCATTATTTTCCATCCCTACCCATTTTCAACCTAACCTAACATGATTAAACCAATTCTGACCAACCCCTCTGATACTTCCACTACAAAACTTAGTCACTTTGAATTAGTTACTCTTCCCTACATCTTGTAATGCCATTATTTTCCATCCATACCCATTTTCAACCTAACCTAACCTAACATTATTAAACCTCTTCTGACCAACCCCTCTGATCGGCACAAGAACAATCTGCGCCCGCCAATTTGGCGGCAATGATGACGCTGGGACAGTGAATCGAACAATTGGGTGGTTTTCAGGTAACATTACCGGCTATAGTTAACTTTCATCTTTATTATTTGCTGAAACAAGGCGGCAGTATATCTGGGAAAGAAGAAGACACCATGTAATACTGAATTTGTGCATATCAGGTCAGAATTTTTATCCTCAATTTTAGATAAGGCAGGTACCGAGCACCATTAAACGTTACTGTACATCACTGGTACCCTATACTGACTATGAAATAAAAAATACTCCCAGTAGTGCCACTGGATGCTGTACCGGTACCATCTGTTGAAGTGGGTGATATTCCAAAGAGGTCACTGAAGTACTACCAAAAGTATCTTAGAATCACCACTGAGGTAAGTAAAGTGAAAATCTGTTTGCTGTATTTTTGGTAACACTGTATTGAAAAACTAGATTATAATGATTTGAGTACTTTATCTTTACTTCACTTAGGCTAAATATCAGTAAATAACTTCAGAACACAGTACGGTAAATATTGAAAGAATTACCGTTATTGAGTACGGTTTTTCTACCCTCATTACCCACTAATTTTGACCATTCTAAGACTATTTTCTTCTATGGCATTTCCTCCGCAAATGCCCCATTTCCAAGCTAGGGCATATTCAAATGGGGCATATTGAAATTAGCCTAACCTAACCTAACCTAACCTAACCTAACCTAACCTAACCTAACCTAACCTAACCTAACCTAGACCACATCAGACTACCGGGACCCAACCTGGGCAAACTACCGGGAAATAACCGTGGTAAAGTACAGGAAATGACTGGGGCAAAATACTGGGACCTAGCCGGATCTGGCAACACTGCTACAAAACGGTAATTCTTTCAATAAATACCCACAGTACTGTATCATTTACTTTAGCAGAAGATATATCAAAATGTATAGCTATAGTGCTGTACAGTAATCCTTCTCATATCCAAACTATTTAAGCCACAGGATGTTCCAATATTGAATGTATTTGAATACAGGACGTAGAATTATTTTCCCTTTGCAAGTCTCCACTCTGCCACTCCATTGCTAAATTACTAATTCTGAGTTAATGAAAGTGGTTTACAATATGACAAACCCTCCTAAAGTTGAAGTACTTTATTAGTTTCAGAGGTTATTCAAATACGCAGCTTCCAGATATGCAGAGTTACAGAATGGTTTGAGATACACCATATGAGAATGGGCCTTTATTGACATGTTGTTGATGCTTCTTCAGGCTTGACTTGAAGAAGTTTAAGAAGTTTTCTTAAATGATCTTGTTCTGCTACAATAGTTTAAGGTTTCAGACTATGAAACAAAAGTCTATTATCAAAGAAACGTGTAATTGAATATTTATCAATGAATATTTAGTACAGTAAATATGATGGTGGCAGATGGTGGTGAGAGTGGGTGAGGTTTGGATATGGGAGGGTTTACAGAATAATTGTACGTTAGTACAATATATGAAAGACAAAACCTTGCTTTTACAGAAATGGTGTAAACACAGTAACAAGTCAGTACAGTAGTAAGCAAGCCTTCCCTGACAACTACAGCATTCTATCTAGGGTCTTGTTCAATGTTCTTTGATCAAAAGCCCAGAAGAGAATATCTCTGAATCCGACTGATATAAAGGAAATACTTTCCGCAATCTACAACAATGTCACCACAGAGTACAGCAAGGCACTGTAAGTACCACAGTAAAAGTTTAGTTCAGGGTAAACTAATGTTACCATGTAACATTTTCAAGTACTGTATTTGTATTGCAAATCTTGGAGAGTTCATTCTTTTTTATGTTTACCATTTACCATTAACTCTTCCGCCTTCCGACAATGTAGTGACAGATATCCTGACAGACTCAAATCCTCCAGTTATAACTTTAAACCAATACGTAAACCAATGCTTGTTTATATTATTATAAGAAACCAAAAGTCATGATATTATGTCTGGTTGCTAGTTATTGATGTTAAAAATCTAAGTATGAATTTAATTTGAATGCTTTTTCTACAGTAGTTGTAACTCTTGCCTCCCACTTGGTTACTATTCTGGTCCATCTGTTATAATTTCTTCAGAGTATATGACTTGCTCAGGACCACATTATTTTTTAATTATTATTATTGAACCAGGTGTTTCTTCTACTTTCAATTTGTTTTCTAATCCAAAAAGCTTTCTTCATGTCTCCATGTAATGCATAACATTATACTCTCCATTCCTCTTTGAAGTTAAAGTGTTAGTGTATGCCATTCCCTCAGTTTCATTCCATGGAACAAATTTTCCCTATTTTGCTTTTAACATAATGATTATTTCATTACAGCTGGTTAAGGAACTACAGCGTTGAAGCCCAAAAACTGAAACATCAGACCCATGGGTATCACTTTGCCAAGGAATTGTAAGGTACATGACCCCAATAATTCAACTTCTGCAAAGTAGGAAAAACCTATCTGTGGAAGTGAAAAACATCTTGGATACCCCTCCAGATACAGAAATATATGCATGTAAGTCATAATTCAGTATCTTCTCGTTTATTAAGATGAGCAAACCAGATGGAACCTAACTGCTTGTATAGTTGAACCACCTCTAGTTCAGTTCTCTTACAGATTCTCGTATATGTGCTGTAATCATGGGACTGCCGTACCTTGTTGGTGAGAGGTGTGATGGAGTTTTCAAAAAGGTTTGTTGGTGTTGATATACTTATTGTTGATACATTGCAAATATAGTCTTGCGGATAACAATGTAAAAAAATAAACTACAGTACAGTACAGTATATGTAAATACAGTAATTAGAAGATTGCCAGAGTTGAAACTCATAAACTTAAAGATTTAGAGTACTGGTTTAATTTCAGTACAGCAATCACTCACTATTATTATGGGAAAATAAGGGATTACTTTAGTATAGTTGCTGAAATAGATTTTCTTTTATTTTTTGCAGGTCGAGGACTATCAGTATACTCTATACTATGTGTTCAGGAAATGTGTTATGAAGGAGATACTTGGATATTAACAAATGTGGTCTTGTATCATGTAATGGTTAGTTCCTAACCGCCACTGAATCAAAAGCCAATGTGATGGATTTGAGCACTGCAGCTAAGCACTTGAATACAGTATTTCATGGTAATTGCACTAGCCGAGGTACTCAGCTCCATTACCTAGGCTTTTGAACATGTGCAGGGTTACGAACCCACCCATTAAGGGCAGGTGAAGAGCTGAGTGGACTCTTGCCAGCTGCCCAGGTCAAGCTTCAAACCAGGGCCCACTGCTTCGCAGTCAAATTTTTATTTATCTTTTAGTTGAGGGTGATACTGTAGACTCGTATTGGTATTCTGCTAACTTGTTTAACCCTTTGGGTGATATAATTTATTGTTGTGGGATATATTTTGTATGGAAATCTGTGTATGTATGTATGGAATAATTCAGTAGTAATTTTTCAGGAGTGAATTTGAAGGAAATTCTTGATTTTTGTGTAAAATTTACTTTTTTTTTTTGTATATGTGTATATATATAACCTATGGAAATTTAATGAGTATTTAACCCTTCAACTGCTACTGGTTTGACCTGAGTTCATTAAATTCACCTGAGTTAGTCATGATAAAAGTTGAAACACATGCCACTGCTATAGTATAAATTACACAAGGTTCCTTTTATCCCACACTATCATTGGTTGCCTTCTGGCATGAAATTAATCATTGGGAGTTCCATTGGTGATTCTTCAGGTCAGAAGGCCCTTGACCTGAAGAATTACCAGCTTTCATTTTAAGTAAAAGATCTCTTTAAAAATAGTGACAAGTTAAAGGTTAATATAAGCATTTGGGCATGTGCCTCTTGTAGGTGTTTATGAAACTCATCTGTATGGGAGAATTTTATGGAATTATTTATGTGCATGTAAAGAATTATCTATTTTAGATATATGTACTGTACAGTATATGTATACTTTGTTAGGAAAAACCCTCATAGGTCCTAAGATGGATGGAGTAAATACTCTAGTTTATAATTTATCTTTTGGAGGTTTATGCATGAAAAAAATTATCTTTATTTTGGAGGAATATATATATATATATATATATATTTATTCATTAAATATTGATTTTTTTAAATATTTATTTATTTATAATGAGCACTAGATTTATTTATAAATATGTTATTTTACTCAAATATGCTTACTATATAATACATTATGTATTGAAAGCTATCTGTGTGCCTTAGGGTACATAAATTTATTAAATAAACATCATATTGTACTGGATGCCTCTTTCTCCATGTAGGATACAGCACAAGAACTAACAGTAAGTCAAACTGACTAAGATAATTGTTAGATGTGACTAAGGTTTTAGTCAACTTTGATTAAGGTTGACTAACCTTAGGTAGTTCACCAGACAGAAGGGTTAGTCACTATGACTAAGGATTGACTAAATTGTTTTAGTCAGGTTTGACTAATCAAAGGTAATTCAGACTAACAAAGGGTTAGTCACTATGACTAAGGGTTGACTAAGGATCGACTAAATAGTGTTAGTCATGTTTGACTAACTTCATACTCACATAAGACCCCACTGGTTTGCCTAACCAAAATTAGTCCACTGGACTAACTTAAGATAACAATGTATGTGCTTCATGACTGCGATTTTGAATATAACACTTTTGTTGGTATCTGTACACGAGTCATCTTGCTCTGTGGTTACCGCCTCCTTTATTTCCGCCAATACATGCGTATAACTGTTGACATTCAAAATATTTCTTTCAGAGAGTTCTTCTTAATGGTATTCAACAACATGCTAAGGTATGTATGGAGGTAATTTAAACATATTACGGTAGATATCTTCCTTGAGAATAGTATTAGCTATGTTGTAGAGGTCAAGAGAGTAATACCAACAAATATAGCTAAACACAGCTTAACCACACTGTACAAAACTTGACAATTCCATTTACCTTACATGCAGAACTGAATGGGACTTTATACGTGACTGTCTAAGACTTTACGTAATTGTGTATCGAGGGCAACTGCTGGGTGTGTGGCGAAGTGTCTGGGTTGGGGGAGTGTGAGTGGGGGGCGGGGGTATCACGGCAAATTGCTTCCATAAATCCAACCTCCCTCCACTACCTCCTCCCCTCCTCATCTTAACCCTCCCTCCTTCCCTCCCTATACCTTCCTTCGTTCCTTCATAGTATCATCCCAAACCTATCTATCTTTTACTTCTCTCGACACAGTTCTAACCCTTACTCATATAACAAGTAAATTGTCTTGTATTCATTCCTAAATAGTCTCCTGACAGGTCTCCTTCCAAAAACAGCAATATCGCAGAACAAGCAGCAAATCTTAAGAGGTTTTTGCAGGCGGTCGATGCGTGTTTGTGCCTGACTTCTACGAGATTACCGATAATACAAGGCAGTGATAAGATTATGATATTTGGTAAGCACAATGTGTTATTACGCTACATAGTGATGCATAGAAGAGTTTCTGTGGGTTATTCTTGATGTTCGGACTCGATTTAATAAACAATGTAATGAGCAATTGTTAATATTATGCTCTTAAAGATTTTAAAATGTATCCTACGTCATAAAAATGTCCTATAACTTGCTGGTCAATTGTCCAGTTGTTCCCATGTTTGTTTTCCCATCTCGCTTCATTTGGTTTTCTTGGTAAATATACAGTACTGACCGTTGTGAACATTTACTGTTACCTGCATCGTTTGACTCTATAAAGGAAAAGGTCAGACCCACATCTGGCAGTGAAACACGGCCAAGTGAGGGGGGGGGGGGAGGGGGGATTATACCTTAGTTCGATTATTCAACGTTATTTATAGTTGACTGGAGGAAACATACTTATATAATATACGGATGATTTAGGAATTCAGGCTACCATCTGGGACTTGAATTCTCATGGGACGAAATGTTTTATGTTTGAACAGGTTAAATCTGTGACATCACAATAAATGTTACCG
>JAWQEG010008464.1:0-82500 GCA_033782935.1 Petrolisthes cinctipes | reverse complement strand
TCGTCGTAAATGTCTGAGTTCTCACTCCCAGTTTCTCTCACTCTCTGACTGTGCACTGTCACTCTCTCACTCGAACAAGCACACGCCCACAGACACATACACAGACAGACAGAAAGTGTGTGTGTGTGTGTGTGTGTGTGTGTGTGTGTGTGTGTGTGTGTGTGTGTGTGTGTGTGTGTGTGTGTGTGTGTGTGTGTGTGTGTGTGTTTGGTTTGGTGTTCTAGGTCACCCCTCAGTCAGGCTAATGCTGCTCGGAGCCGTTACTTTTGGGGATGCGTTCCTCTCTCAGTTGATTTCTATTTGCATGGTGATAGATAGACAGACTGGGAATAGGATAGAGAGGTGGACTGATAAACAAACAGAAATAGATGGATATACATTTATATATACTATTAAATTTTTTCAAGTAGCTACAAATCAGTCCGTGTATTAACCTGGGTCATGTTGCAGTTGTTGCAACATGACATAATTTTCTGTCGTCAGAATCCGATTTTACAATTCTGCAACTAACATGATCTGTTGTCGATCATTCTCCTGGCTCTCTTGTTTATCAAACTTTGCTGTAAATTTGTTCTCGGTGTTGATCTGACTTTACTATTGTACTGTACTATACCAGGACTGTAAACCTGAATATATCTCTAAGCCGACCTTGTTAGTAACCAAGACTTGTTGTTAACATGACCTTCTTGTTGACCTGATTCAGCTGTAGATCCAACACTGGTAATTTTATACAAGGGACACATTACATCAAGGAAATATTATATAAAACAAGTATTTGTTGGTAACTGAAGGGTAACTTCTGGAATATTAGTCCTGACAAGTCTGGGTTTCGCCCCCACCAATCCTATATATGTAGATCAGAACATGACGTTTTTATTCAGTATTTAGACCTGTAAGTTATGATTTGTATTCGTGATTCGCTCTGACTTTTGAAATGTAATAGTATATTTTCGGAACTACTACTCCTCTAAGAAGGAATTAATCAAAATCGTTTAAATCTTCCAGTATCTACTTTTGGACCATAACATATGTGTTGTGTGTAGATTTTTGTACCTCTATGTAACTGAAGCAGACGGGTCCTATCCAGCAGACGGGCTTCCTGCTGCGCCTAACACATTGATCGCCTGGCGGGCCACCACCGGCCAGGGTCAGAAAAGCAGGAAACAGATTTAAAATTACCAGTTGATGGCCTAACCCCGGCGCCTGGCAGCCCGATCTGGCCTTTGCTTTCCTCTAGGGACGTGTCAGAGGCCAGGATTGTGGGTTGGAGACGGGTAAGAGAAGGACAGACAGAGAGAGGGAGAGATAGAGGTAGAGAAATATGAGATAAAAGGATGAGGGAGAGTGTATGGGTAGCGAGGTGGATGTGTAAGGCAGTGTATGAAAAGGAGGTCAAGGAAGGGTGAAGGTAACGTTGGGAGAACATGATAAGAGAAGAGCGAGCAGGAAGCCTAACATAAGAGGAAAGACAGTAAAGGTGATGGACAGGTAACAAAGTGTAAGAGAAATAATGGTGAAAGAAGAGGAAAAGTTGGAGTTGTATGTATCAAGGAAAATTGTTAGGAAAGAGAAAGAAAGGTAAACAAATACAAGGAAAGAGAGGTGTAGGAAGACAATAAGAAGGAAAGAGATGTGAGCCGAATTTTGATGATTTTTAAGAGGACGGTAAGGTTGGCTTGGGAGAAAGGGGAAGAGGAATCACATAACACGGAATGTAGGAGAAATATACGAAGGGACTGTAAATGGAGGATGACGTTTAAATGAAGGTATAGGTAGCGAGAAGTTCAAATCTAGTCTAAGGATGATGGGAAAGTGAAGGGAAAAGAAGAGGGTGCACAAGAGAGTGTACGAGGAAAAGTGAACAAGAAAAGAGAATAATGGATAAACAAAAGGGAAAGGAGCAGAGGAAGTCCATGATAAAAGACTATATGTTGGGGAAAGGGGTCGCTGGGAGAAAATAAATGGGGAGAGAGAGTGTAAGAGACAGGGGATATATACGGTATATATCCCCTTGAAGGAGTGAGGGAAGTGGCAGGGAGGCGAAGCACGACCAAGGGAGATGTTGTTGGCTCAGGATAAGTTTAAGGTTTTGGGGTGAGTGAAATAACTCCGTGGTAAGTCTGAAATAAGCCTACTGCATCATTGACAACTTAAGGGGAGATTCTTTTGTTGGTGAATAGGAAGGTGTCTGATTCCTCCACACTATGCCAAGAAACAGATCCCCTATTAGTACCATTGAAGTCGTTTGTTTTGCTGGCATAGATAGGAGGAATCAGTAGCCTTCCAATTTACCAGCAAGAAAATCTCCCCTTCAGCAATGAGAACGTTACTGTTTACTGACAATACTACTTTGATTTAGTTGATGTAGAATGCTGATGTATGAAGGAAATTAGCATCATTCCTTCTCCTGTGTAAGTAAAATCAACGTGAAAAGATGGTACACATCACTAGAGGTCTGGTTAATTGTTTTGGTAAAATTTGTAGTGTGAAAAATTTGTTTCTCTTCTTAATTGAGGACTTTTACAGTACAAATCCTGTTAAGCGTTCCACACGTGCAATCTTTCAACGGAGAAAAGTTAGATAATCCTCCCACCTTCTGCAACAAGATTAAACTAACTTCTGGTAGAGCCAACACCAACTTTTCACTGCAATAATTGTTCATATTTTGCTTTCTTTGGGTTGTTCTTTTTCAGTGCTATCAAAAAATGAAATAAAATAAAAAATAGAAAAAATTTAAATAACAACCTAATAGCATACCGAGTTTACTTCGTCCAAATAACTCTATTAAAATTATTATGTTCCGGCGCGTGGCAGGAAAGAGTTTTAAATATAATAGCATATTTTTACCGCAAGAGAACACACGAGGGTGAACGAAAAAAAAAACAATAAAAAAAAAAACAGTGCTTGACCGGCACACGTGTGGTGGGAAATGTATAGAATGTCGCCTCAATTCTAGTATTTCATCCACAAACCAGCACTCGGTGAAGGCTACAAGGTGAATGAGATTAATACGGTATTTTTTTTTTTCACACACATCCTTAGTATGCAAAAAAAAAAAAAAAAAAAAATCCAGTGACCAGTAAATAATATAGATGAACGCATGATATCAATTTGCGGTGAAGATTGGGATGGCCAGTGCCTCAAAGTAAAACACCGAATTATTTTTATTATTATATTTTTTTACACTGTCATGGATATACGAATACATCAAGAGAATCGAAATGAAGCAGGTAATAAATATTTTGAGAGTACGGCAAATAAAAAACGGAGCGTGGCCTTAATGCAACTATCAGGGGTTCAAAAAAAATATACAAATAAAATAATCTGTACCTCCAATAAATTAATTAAGGCTTCAGTGACTGACCATATGACCAACAAATATCATAACACACTTTGGTCAGTACAGTCCCATTACTACTGTAGTATTTGGTTTGTTTTCACTATTTACAGTTGGAGGTTAGTTCTAAAGTCGTGATTTGTGCCTGCGTGTGTGGGTGTGTATTTGTGTGTGTGTGTGTGTGTGTGTGTGTGTGTGTGTGTGTGTGTGTGTGGTGAGAGTGCTTGCAGGGGGTGGTGGTGGTGGTGGGGGTTGCTTGTGTATGTGTGTGTGTGAGTGGGTGTTTGTTTGTATGTGGGTGTTTGTGTGTGTGAGTGCTTATGTGTGTGTGTGTGTGTGTGTGTGTATGTGTGTGGGGTAGGGGTGCTTTTGTGGTGTGTGTGTGTGTATGTGTGTGGGGTAGGGGTGCTTTTGTGTGTGTGTGGGGGTGGGGGGTGGGGTAGGGGTGCTTGTGTGTGTGTGTGTGTGTGTGTGTGTGTGTGTGTGTGTGTGTGTGTGATGACCTATGCCTCAGTACATTGGGATGAAACCTAATATGCCCAGAAGGGGAAGCGGCAGAGTTGTTAGCATACCGGGGCTCGTAACAAAGGCTTCAAATTCACCCAGTTGTAGTGGATGCAAAAAACGTGTACCCCTGAATGGAGTTTGTTTCCATCGCTAATCACACGTGCAAGTATCATAAAGCGACCTTCCTACCACCACCACAACCACCACCACCATATCATTATTATTATTTTTATTGGGAGACATAAGACTTACGAAACTTTGCCTTATCTACATCAGCTTTTTGGCCCTATCTCCTCTCCTGGTATTCTCCTGAGCAAGAGAAGAGTAGAAAAACGAAAAAAAAAAAAAAAAAAAAATGCTATCGAGAATAATTATGTTACAGATAAACCTTTCACCAAGAGGAATAAGTTGGGTCTCTTACCGTTGGGACAAACACCTGCTGAAGCCTAAAATGGTACTAGTATTTTTCGTGTTTGTCTGTCCCTTAATTAATTCCTTCTGGTTGGTCTGGTTAACATATCATTAAATTTTACGTGCTAGGAAAACAAATAATAATAAAATAAATTAAATAAGATAATATAAAATAATAACACAATAAAAAAAAAATAATAATAAAAAATAGCGTAGATACCAATTCACTTTCTCACTTCCTCCGTCACTCTCTTCATTTCCACTTATTGCAGTTACTCTCTCTCCCTCTCCCACATGCACCCACACTCTAACCACCTCGCCTAGTATCTCATCTGGCATGTAATTTGAGCCATAAACCAGTTAGTTTGTCTCTCCACGGAAACAATCTCGCTAGCCTAAACTACCTTGATGAAATCCTGCCCCACCAGCGGCTGTGTGTGTGTGTGTGTGTGTGTGTGTGTGTGTGTGTGTGTGTGTGTGTGTGTGTGTGTGAGAGAGAGAGAGAGAGAGAGATGGAGGGACGGTGGGTAAGGGTATGTGTGTGCTATAAGCCTGGTTTTTGTGTTAAATTATTTCAGTACACATTCATTCCTTTAGTTTGTGTGCTCGTGTGAGGGATCCATATGTGTGTGTGTGTGTGTGTGTGTGTGTGTGTGTGTGTGTGTGTGTGTGTGTGTGTTTTGTGTGTGTGTGTGTGTGTGTGAATAGGGAGAAAAGAGAGTAAGGGATGAAAGGGGTGGAAGAGAAAAGGAGAGAAGGGGAGAGAAGGTGGAGAGGGAGTAAGAGCCAACAAGAATATGCTGTAAATAGTCGGTTCTAAGGCGACTTAAGAAACTCTAGTCTGGTAAAATGTGCAGGAGGAGGAATCCGGGTTGGGGAGTGGGGGGTGGTAGAGTGGGAGGAGTAGGGGGAAGAGTGGGGGTAGGGGAGAGTAAGTGTGGGGGTGGAGGGAGAGTGGGGGTAGGGGAGAGTAAGTGTAGGGGTGGAGGAGTGTGGGTGTGGGGGTGGAGGAGTGTGGGTGTGGGGTTGGAGGAAGAGTGGGTGTGGGGTTGGAGGAAGTGTGGGTGTGGGGGTGGAGGAGAGTGGGTCGGGGATGAGGTGTGGGTTGGGTTTGGAGGGGTGTGGGTTGGGTTTGGAGGAGTGTGGGTGTGGGGTTGGAGGAGTGTGGGTGTGGGGTTGGAGGAGTGTGGGTGTGGGGTTGGAGGAAGCGTGGGTGTGGGGTTGGAGGAAGTGTGGGTGTGGGGGTGAAGAAGTGTGGAGGGGGGAGTAGAGGAGTGTGGGGGGGGAGTGGAGGAGTGTGGGGGGGGGAGTGGAGGAGTGTGGGGGGGGGGAGAGGAGGAGTGTGAGGGGGGGGGGGAGTGGAGGAGTGTGGGGGGGGGAGTGGAGGAGTGTGGGGGGGAGTGGAGGAGTGTGGGGGGGGGAGTGGAGGAGTGTGGGGGGGGAGTAGAGGAGTGTGGTAGGGGGGGAGGAGTGTGGGAGGGGGGGAGGAGTGTGGGAGGGGGGGAGGAGTGTGGGAGGGGGGGAGGAGTGTGGGGGGGGGGGGAGTGGAGGACAGCCCAGCACCACTCTCCTCCTGTAAGAAATTGCTTAATGACTTACCCTATTGTTAGTCGTGAAAGGTTGTAGACAAGACATTGCTTTATTAAGAAGGGGTGTGTTATAATTTGGGCTTCATTCAGGTATACGCTACTCAGAGTCCCTGGTGCTTTATAATTATATATTCATTGAAGCTTTATTTACTGTTTCCTTTTCTTGGTCTATCAAAATACTGTACTACTATAACTGGACCCTATAATTAATATATCAGTAAGTATATATAAAATTAATCTGTCTACACAAATTCCCGCCGTTTGTTAGTTAGTAGTTATGGGATATTCTCACTTCAACATGAACAGAATGCAACTAGTGTACAGTATGTCTGTTCTTGAAAATCGCATAAAATATTGAGAGAATTGTTTGGCATATGTCACAATTGTCGCTCATTTGCATAGTTATGTAAATCATGTTGTAATACTGTGGTCACTGTGTAAACATTCCAGAGTGTATAGTATACTTCTGGAACCATGACGATTGGAGCATTCACGATGCATCTAACACAGGCCAGCAATTGTAAAATTTCAAGGATATAAATATTCGCCCATAAAATTTAAGACACGCTCAATACAGTATACTCCAGAGTAAAGCTGGCTTCCCCTTTCCATTTGGTACAGGCGTCGGTGATGTAGTGAACCATTATGTCTCCATATATCTAGGAAATCCTCCACGTTCATTTGCTTTTGGATACTTGAAAATGCACTTCTTCCCATGCATTCTGGCTGGTTTCCATACACTTCTGTAAATCTTTGCCAGTCATGAATATTCAGAAAAACCATCTCTGGGTTCCATACTGTTATACTTTTCCCCACGTGGCTCTCCTGAATGCCATTTGTTTTTGTGTGCTTGGCTAATAGAAGAAAAAGTATTCTGCAGCAAACTCTAACGACTGAGTAAGCGTCATCCCACCCTACTAGGAAACGGGGGTGTGTATGTGTGTATGCATAAGAGTATGTATGACAGTGTATGCATAAGAGTATGTATGAAAGTGTATATACAACTGAGGTATGCATGAGTCTGTGGCGAGAGTGAGAGAGTTGGGACAGTACGGGTATTCATAAAATATTCACGGTGCTCAATGACTGACTTTGGAGTGTGTTGCATATATTTACCACTACCCACACGCCAATTAATCGCCTACATAAGATTCCTTCTCTAATCAAGTGGTGAATCTGAATTATAGCATTGTTTGGAAAAATTAGCATACCTCCACTTTGACAACATAAACCCCTTAAAATATATATAAAATTTGAGTGATAAGGTATACGGTGAATGGGATGCGTTCAGAAAAGTGATCCTGAAATACAAGCCTGAGAGTTAATTCCATAGATTAGTGTTCTGTAATGCCAGTAATTGTTTTTATCTATAATCTCACTGGCCATCAATAATCCCGCATTAGTTTAACAGATTGTTATTCAGCTTTGTTGGTGCTTATGGTGGCTTTCATGACTCACTTTATCAATTATGTAGCCGTAATTCAATATATTAGTCTCAATGCCATGCTATATAACATGAGGTGATAATTTCGCCCAACGTTATTAATTCCGTGTTGCAGAATTAATTCCATGGAACCTTATTAAATCCACAGGCCGGTATTAATTTGAAGGCCGCCATTAATTCCTGCCTTCGTACGTGTAGCTGTTTTGGGATCACGTTAATTCCCGACCAAAGTCTCCTTCCTCCAATATTCACCTCAGCATTACGTATTCCTCAGCTGGCAGTGTAACGTCAGGAAGGAGTCACCAGGGACACGAGTCAGTACAGTCCTAAACAACAATATCGATACATAGAAGTGATCCAACCTTAACCTCTGACAACTCCCTGGATTCAATTCCCACAGATTAAGTGCAGCTGTAACTTAAAACAAACACATAGATAAATTGATAGAACATTCCCTACAATGAGCGTTTCTAGAATACTAATCGCTCTGATAAAGGAGTTTGTGTAGGTATTCCTGTGCCCATCTGTACATTCTGAGGGAGGTGCGATAAGGGTGTGCCCGGTTTATCAATATACTCTCTTTAAATAATATACCGTATGAAAATTAGTGTAATTGCATAAAGTTGTATATAAAACCATTCAATTGATTGTAAATGTATGTAGGCCTCAAGTATCAATGAGAGATGGGCACGAAAATGTAAATTCGTACGTAAATATACAACTGTATACTTATAGGCTATGCAGGAATGTTGAAGTTGAGGCATAAAACCATGTAAGCTATATTCATATGAGAGTCAGAGGTAAAATGAGAATTTAGAAGTCAGAATATAATGAAGAGATGAGAAATTATGCTAATATCCAAAGCCTAAACTTTACACTAATAGTATGCATAATTCACATGTAGAGACGTTGAATCTAATGAGTCTTATGAATATTCCCCTACAAATACATTTAATACCCACCAATGATAATAAGCAATATGTATAATTAGTCTTGGAATATTACACAGGGAATCTACATAATATATAAGTGGGGATGAGGGAGGTGTTGGGTTAGGTAGGAAGGTGGAGTGGTAATGTGTTGTGTTGATTTGGGTGTGTAGTGTGTTGTGGTTAGGGTGTGTAGTGTGTTGTGGGCAGGGTGTGTAGTGTGTTGTGGGCAGTGTGTGTAGTGTGTTGTGTTTATTTGGGTGTGTAGTGTGTTGTGGTTAGGGTGTGTAGTGTTTTGTGGGCAGGGTGTGTAGTGTGTTGTGGGCAGGGTGTGTAGTGTGTTGTGGGTAGTGTGTGTAGTGTGTTGTGATAAATTTGGGGGGTTACATGGATGTACAGTCACGATCAAAACCAATCATCAGCAATAGTTTCGCATCATATTTCGAGGCCATTTTATCAGCATGTGTTACAGGACTATTGATCGTGACTGTACACAGTTAATGAGGGGAAGATGGTAAAAATTATAATATAGAAATAAATGGCTCAAATATACGTATACTGTATTTTTGAAATCATATATACTAATCAGTCTAATCTACTTGACAAGGAGTATTTTCGTAAGCACCGTAAAATGTTGCTTATGTTACAGCGAGAGTCCTGCAATACGACCACTCTTGCTGTGTGCTCTAGTGGATTGGTGTGCAATCAGTCAGTATCCAGGCATTACACTAATGAGGTGAACTTGCAGGAGAGAGAGAGAGAGGAAAAAAAAAAACTCTAAGCCATTAAAGTGTCAATAAAAAAAGGTAAACATTATGACGGGAGCGTTTTACGATATGGACAAATTATACAAATCTTGTCTCTGAAACATTACCTCCGCATCGCATGATTTAATGATATTATCGTTTTATCTCTTACCGGGCTTAACAAGAGTGGTTGGGGGATGACGACGACACAGCGGGGGGAGGAAGGGAGGGGGACTTTTTCTCAAGGTTTCCCGGTCATTCACGATGGTAACACTGAAATAAAGGATAATACAGCATATTAGAATTTATAAGAGATAATTGAAGAAATGAGTTCAACCGAGTTAGGCCACACAGGAAACTAATTTTATTCGACTGAGGTTGAAGGAGATCGCTACCGGTAGGCTAACTCTGATAATACAAACCTGTTGTCTTTGAGATGAATGTTGGTTACAACTAGACAGACACACTATCCAATTTAACCCCCCCCCCCCGAAAAAAAAAGAAGTATACTTTCTAAAGAATCCTAATGTAATTAACTGGAGTCCTGGTGTCTAGTACATGTCCTCAAGCAGCCATACTAATAAACTACAAATGCTACATTATCGGTATGAGGGAGAGATCGATAAGAATTTTGGTCTTAAGAGCAACGACATTGCCGTCTTAAAAGAATATAAAAGACCGAAGTGGCCAAGAACTAACTCGGTTACCTCGGAAAAACACTTACTTAAATCTAAAAACAATGTCACTATTTTTATCTGTGTCTCTCTCCTTTCTGTATATGGAGTATTTGGGTTCCGGCCAAGTCAGAAGTAAATCTGATAGCTTTCTCTACTCCATATATATATTTATAGTTCCCTGTGGTTTAATGAAGTAGGAAAAACGACGACTTACAATGATATATCATAGAATACCGTTTTTAACTTAAGAATGCCAGTTTTTGTCAGTGCATTATATTTAAATTGAGAACACACACACACATACATTATATTTCCTACACAATTTCGAGCGTACACACACACACACACACACACACACACCACTGCAAGCGAGGCACCTCCTAATATGCTGTCTGTCAGTTGAAGCAGTAATCTCCCTAACGTGTGAGTGAGGGCCACCCACCTCCCAATATCCCTCGCTAAAACCACTCTGCCTCATTACTCGGTCTCAGGAAGGGTAATGATGGCTATACTAGTACATCACCCAGCCACAAAAATACTAGTAAGGGAAATACAGATAAACATACACTCATACATACATGACAGTCAGGTGTACAGAATATGAATACACAGACACACACGCACGCACACACACATACACACATACATACAAGCAGAAATATGAGAAGGAAAGAAAGAAAGAAGGAAAGAAAGACATATATATAAATACAAATAGACAGACAGACAGGAATGCAAACAGAGACAGACAGAAACATAAATATCCAGAAGTGTGGAATCCCACGTTAAGAGCTGGCATAAACACCACGAAGGGACAGATATGGAAATAGACCCCGAGAGGAGACACACAGACAGGTATATTACAGAGCATCAAAGACAGAGAGAAGGATGCATGTAGAATGAGAGATAAACAGAGGTACGTACGTGGAAGCTTGCAGACTCAGGGACACACACACACACACACACACACACACACACACACACACACACACACACACACACACACACACACACACACACACACACACACACACACACACACACACACAGACACACACACAGACACACACACACACACACACACACACAGACAAGCAGACAAGAGAAAGTGAAGTGATGCCTGAGGCCGAGTACAGTGAAGGATAGGCAGGACAAACATACCACACACTCATACACACACGCGAACACAAGCACAGAACACACACAAACACGAATGCAAGCACAGAACACACACGAACGCAAGCACAGAACACACACACACACGAACACAAGCACAGAACACATACACACACGAACGCAAGCACAGAACACATACACACACGAACACAAGCACAGAACACACACACACACGAACACAAGCACAGAACACACACACACACGAACGCAAGCACAGAACACACACACACAAATGCAAGCACAGAACACACACACACGAATGGAAACCCAGAATACACACACACACACACACACACACACACACACACACACACACACACACACACACACACACACACACACACACACACACACACACACACACACACACACACACACACACACACACACACACACACACACACACACACACACACACACACACACACACACACACACACACACACACACACACACACACACACACACACACACACACACACACACACACACACACACACACACACACACACACACACACACACACACACACACACACACACACACACACACACACACACACACACACACACACACACACACACACACACACACACACACACACACACACACACACACACACACACACACACACACACACACACACACACACACACACACACACACACACACACACACACACACACACACACACACACACACACACACACACACACACACACACACACACACACACACACACACACACACACACACACACACACACACACACACACACACACACACACACACACACACACACACACACACACACACACACACACACACACACACACACACACACACACACACACACACACACACACACACACACACACACACACACACACACACACACACACACACACACACACACACACACACACACACACACACACACACACACACACACACACACACACACACACACACACACACACACACACACACACACACACACACACACACACACACACACACACACACACACACACACACACACACACACACACACACACACACACACACACACACACACACACACACACACACACACACACACACACACACACACACACACACACACACACACACACACACACACACACACACACACACACACACACACACACACACACACACACACACACACACACACACACACACACACACACACACACACACACACACACACACACACACACACACACACACACACACACACACACACACACACACACACACACACACACACACACACACACACACACACACACACACACACACACACACACACACACACACACACACACACACACACACACACACACACACACACACACACACACACACACACACACACACACACACACACACACACACACACACACACACACACACACACACACACACACACACACACACACACACACACACACACACACACACACACACACACACACACACACACACACACACACACACACACACACACACACACACACACACACACACACACACACACACACACACACACACACACACACACACACACACACACACACACACACACACACACACACACACACACACACACACACACACACACACACACACACACACACACACACACACACACACACACACACACACACACACACACACACACACACACACACACACACACACACACACACACACACACACACACACACACACACACACACACACACACACACACACACACACACACACACACACACACACACACACACACACACACACACACACACACACACACACACACACACACACACACACACACACACACACACACACACACACACACACACACACACACACACACACACACACACACACACACACACACACACACACACACACACACACACACACACACACACACACACACACACACACACACACACACACACACACACACACACACACACACACACACACACACACACACACACACACACACACACACACACACACACACACACACACACACACACACACACACACACACACACACACACACACACACACACACACACACACACACACACACACACACACACACACACACACACACACACACACACACACACACACACACACACACACACACACACACACACACACACACACACACACACACACACACACACACACACACACACACACACACACACACACACACACACACACACACACACACACACACACACACACACACACACACACACACACACACACACACACACACACACACACACACACACACACACACACATTCACATATTCACAGATGCATACATACATATACAGCCAGACAGACGCCGAAATGGCAGGTGCGGGGCCTAATTTAGTCGAGGTAATGTCTGGGAATAACGCTTCCAAGTCGGACGTTATTAGAATCAAGGGACGTGGCAGTCACAGATCTTCCCTTCCTAAAGTAAAATCCACCGTCAATGTCACGGTCTGCTTTATTGACCATCACGAAGTCAATCGGAATAAATCTCAATATTCTCAAGACGCATATAGTGACATCTGTATTATACCTTTGAGCTTCAGGGATTCAGTTCTCGAAGTCTGACATTTAAACTATTTTTTCTTTTCAATCGGTAAATGCAGTGTACGTGTCCAAATTCTTAGTGGGGAGATTTTCAGAGTATACACCTGATATCTGGTAGCGTTGACAGAGGGCCTTTTATTTGGCCACGATCTGTTATTCTTCTGGGCCAGAAAATGCGGAGAAGAGTTAATGCGTGGGAGGGGAGATTTCTGCCTAAGGGGTCATGACACACGGCCCTTGATTTACGAGCACAAACGTTCGAAACTCTGCCAGGCAATAACACAGGGAACGAAAGAAGAGAGGTCCCATTTCCTAATGTATGATTCACAAGCCTATATATTAGGGGACTGTTTATCAAGCTACACCCTCACATTACCATACTCAGTCATGTATGAAAACTTGATATGCATCCAAGAAGCATTGGTATACTCACTAAATAATATTATGATGCATTCACATGTATTCTGAAACACTCACAATCACGTATCTTAGTGTAGCAAACTATTATATAAATTATCACGGTCTCAGTAATGATCAGCATGCTTTTTCAATTGCTAGATATTGTTATTGGTGAACTCCTCTGTATATTAATGCACTGGAGGGTAACACTATCTTCATTTGTAATATTGTAACTGTGAAAAATAACGAGTTAATTAAATACACCTCTCAGTTCTAGTTGTACCCTGTGAATATGTACAGTTGCGGAACAAAGTATCTGGACACCGTTGACGACTTCTGGTAACAATGTCAGTGATAAACACGTTAGTACTGGAGAAAATTTATTCATTACTACATAAGGATAACTGATATTGGGTGACGTCGACCAACCACAGACAGTGAAATAAAAGTTTTCCTTCAATTCATAAATACTTTCTCTCATTGATGTGTTTACTTTTGGGGATGTTGCCAGAAGCCGCCAATAGTGTTCAGATACATTACTCCCCAACTGTACATTAATGTGTTGAGGAAATCTGATTTCCAATTTTTTAGTCAGAATTATATACTGACTTGGAATATAAGCATTATGCATAAGTTGAGGTGATTGCACAATATTGAACACCAGGGCTGTTTATATTTTACCATGAATTTTTGTTGCAGAATTCTATGGGTGACGCTGTTATACTGACATTGACTAGTTGTGAAATTTCTATTAAAATTAATTAAAAAGCTAAACAAACCTTACAAATTATATTGGAGGTGTCATAAAATTAATTATGTTGCAATCACTTGAAGTAAATTTATGTATAACAGTATCACTAGACATAAATGTACAGTTGACATTGATTGCACACTACACATTTTACCCAGATTAAGTCCCTAAAAGTTATCATCCAGTGACATTCCTGACTCTAATACCTTCCCAGTTTCATCATCTCAGTATCACCTAGATTTCTCCCAGTACAAGAGGGATGAAATTTGGAAAGAATTGAACCAATGACTAGCGGAAAAAGACATATAACTTAGCTATATACTGTATTAGCTCAGCCAACTCTTCATATTTAAATCATGGAAATGTTTTGCTATATCAAGCAGCTTTGCTAAAAGATCTGTCAACTACAAGTAATGGGAACTGTTGGATACAGGGTAGGAGTTATTATGAGCCTTTCTTTCATACACAAGTGACGGCACATGTAAATTTTTACTGTGCTGGATTTGTAGTTCACTTGTGTCTGGTCTGGTTTTAGGGAAGCTCTGCGGACAGCTTATCCTTCAGTCTGTAAATGAAATGTCAGTTTTGTTGTATTCACACTGACAGTTGCTTATTTGGCAACCACTGTTCTTTTAGGAAGCTGTATTTTCATTTCCATTTCTATTTCCATTTCCACTCTTCTTCTTCTTCTTCTTCTTATTATTATTATTATTATTATTATTATTATTATTATTATTACTACTACTATTATTGTTTTCAACATATTATATTATTTATAGTCAATATTATTTATATAATCTATTTTATTATGTGTGTGTATGTGGATGCGTGCGTTCATACGTTTGTGTATGAACGTGCATGCGTGTGTGTGTGTGATGAAGGCGGTTGGCTCATTCTGACGACCAACACACGCACCCCACCTCTGCATCTCATTACCTCCCTTCCCGCTACCTCTCCTCTTCTCATCTTCTGAGAGTATGCGGTCCAGGTCAGACATGTGCACACTAGTTTCATTTCTCATCTCATTATACTCCGGGGTTCCAGTCTGATGGTACAGTTGCCACGTCTTGTATGTGTGGAATGTTTTGTTTCATGTCCTTCACCCCAAGTGCCTTAATGCTACCGTGAATATGAGACCTTGGATTTGGTGTGCTTGAGATGTGTTAGATTATGTTGATATGAGTTAAATCGTCAATTTTGGGTGAATTATCATGAACGCAAACAGCCTATTGGGAGAGGTAACGTAACACATATGAAACTAAAACCGGCCACAAGTTGGGATTATCATTATGTGTCTCGCCTCTGTCATCCTCAACTACACACCCTCACCTTCTCACGTAATTTGCACAACTTGCAGTATGGACAAAGATCTTCCTTTTTTTTTTCTATTGCGAGATGAAAAACTATATGGGGCCAAATATTTTTCAGGCAGAGGAAAGGGAATTTTAAAAGACCGGTGGATGCCTGAAATTTAAAAGAAGAAAAGAAAATGGATTTACTCTCCTGCTGCTGGCCATGATAGACATTTGTATTTTCAAAGAGGACTTGGTCTGTGGTCTGCTTTTCACCCTTTCCATCCCACGATATTTGACCTTACTGGCCTTACAACTATTTTCAAATGCTAGAATAAATACTGTATCCTCAAATCATGATGAAGGCCGAGAAGTTATTCAGTCGAACATAAAACTATATAAATCTGAGATGTTGTTAATGCGAACATCCAAACAAAATTTAAACCGAGATATTATATAGGCAACCAACCAATAACATTAAAGCAGAAAAGTTATGAAGTTGAGCATCCAATAAATTCCCTGTGAGCACCACGTATCCAATTGTGAGGCCACACCACAGTACTGCAGCTTGGCCCGTCACCCGTCCAATTCAAATGGCCAGTTATCCATCGAGTGGGACGGTCGGCAGGCAGGCAGGAGATAGCGTGTAGTGGGTGGCTGTCCCCGGCACCTGTGTGAAGTATGAGGGTGCCAGGCAGGACGACGAGTACCATCAGAGACGTGGCTGCTTGACTGAGATGCCTGCTGTGTCACACTCCCTTACTCACCACCGCCTGTTCCTCCTGTTTTCAATACTACCAATTCAAATTGACATAGGATTGCCAGTTAGGTGTTACAAATGATGATATATTATGTTGCATGTCGTTAAATCGTGTCATTCCATAACCTTCTAATTTCCTCACTTTCATTTTCATCATTATAATTATGTACTTAGCAAAATGTAATGGGACGTAAATAGCTGAAGATCCACTTAAAACATAAAATGTTGTTTCCACGATATATATATACATATATATATATATATACATATACTGGCACACCTGGGTGGTGGTAAAGGTGGCCCCATCTTGGCTCTCCGCTGTAAACTCTGATGAAAGTTTAATAGAGAAAATTGTGCTTTTAGCCTCGTCCCCTCACAGAGAGGAAACTGTTGGAGCGGCGAGAGGACCGTGGGGAAGCCAGGGCCGGTGTGAGGCAGAGGAAAAATTCGGGATTGATTCATCAGGAATAGCATCAAGGGATCACCAAAGATTTCACGGCCCGACGAATATGCAATTGGTCTTTTCCTTATGGACAAGGCAACAACAAAGAAAAAATAGGTTCCTAGTAGAGCCAGGTATGGGCTTAGGTAAAGGAGTAGGGCAGGGAAAGTCAATTTTATGTCAGAAGATGAGGAATTTTGATAGAGAGTGAGTCAAGTGGAGTGTGAAATCAGGTGGGTGTGAATTCAAATGGAGTGCCAATCAGATAGAGAATGAATAACATAAGACTTGATGGAGGAGGAAATCTATTTTGAGGGTAGTCAGGTGGTGAAGACAGTGGTGTGTGAGTCAGGTGGAGTGTGAGTCAGGTGGAGTGTGAGTCAGGTGGAGTGTGAGTCAGGTGGAGTGTGAGTCAGGTGGAGTGTGAGTCAGGTGGAGTGTGAGTCAGGTGGAGTGTGAGTCAGGTGGAGTGTGAGTCAGGTGGAGTGTGAGTCAGGTGCAGTGTGAGTCAGGTGCAGTGTGAGTCAGGTGCAGTGTGAGTCAGGTGGAGTGTGAGTCAGGTGGAGTGTGAGTCAGGTGGAGTGTGAGTCATGTGGAGTGTGAGTCAGGTGGAGCAGCAAGCTATAATCAGGAGTTACTGTACAACGTCGTTTCCCCTCCCACCCTATACTCCACTTTCCTTAAACACACTCAACCATATTGTTTTTACACACACACACACACACACACACATCAGTATCATACATAGCACACCTATATTATACACATGACAGATAAACGATTCTATACCAACATTAACGTTAAGTAAGCATCAATCATCCCTGTAACTTTAGCAGTGGGGAGAGGGAGACTGTAGCATCAATCATTCCCTTAACTTTATCTTTGTGATGTCTGCCTTGAGGAGTAATCATAGTTCCTCAGGCGGAAATCTCATTAACCAGGCATGAACGAGATTAGTAGCCTCTCTCTCCTCTCCCGTCCCACCTGAGGTCCATGCTTCCTGCGCTAATTACAAGGGAAAGCGAGCGGTAAACTCATTAGCTGCACATGCTGTGAATAACAATGCTAGTTCGGAAAGGACAGCGGTTGGGAGGGAGTCATTGGTGGTGGGTCTAATGGGGGCGTGGTGGTTGTGGTGGTGGTGGTGGTGGTGGAGGGTGTGTTGGTGTTGGTGGTGGTGGTGGGAGAGTTGGTGGTCTGGATTGTTAGTGGATGCAAGGGGGTCGTGTGTAGCGGTGGGTGTGAGGGGGTCGTGTGTAGCGGTGGGTGTGATGGGGTCGTGTGTAGCGGTGGGTGTGAGGGGGTCGTGTGTAGCGGTGGGTGTGAGGGGGTCGTGTGTAGCGGTGGGTGTGAGGGGGTCGTGTGTAGCGGTGGGTGTGAGGGGGTCGTGTGTAGCGGTGGGTGTGAGGGGGTCGTGTGTAGCGGTGGGTGTGATGGGGTCGTGTGTAGCGGTGGGTGTGATGGGGTCGTGTGTAGCGGTGGGTGTGAGGGGGTCGTGTGTAGCGGTGGGTGTGAGGGGGTCGTGTGTAGCGGTGGGTGTGAGGGGGTCGTGTGTAGCTGTGGGTGTGAGGGGGTCGTGTGTAGCGGTGGGTGTGAGGGGGTCGTGTGTAGTGGTGGGTGTGAGGGGGTCGTGTGTAGCGGTGGGTGTGAGGGGGTCGTTTGTAGCGGTGGGTGTGAGGGGTTCGTGTGTAGCGGTGGGTGTGAGGGTTCGTGTGTAGCGGTGGGTGTGTAATGGTGGGTGTCTGGTAGTGTTGGGGGTCTGAGTGGTGGTGGTTAGTTTGTGTGTTTGTGGGCTGGCAGTGTAGGGGAGAGACAGGGTAATGGTGGGTGGGTGTGTTAGGGGTCTGAGTGGTGGTGGTGGATGGGTGTGTTAGTGTCGTGGCAGTGTGGGGGAAGGTCAGGTCACATCCAAGTGACCAACGTCATGGAGCCAGGGCTACTTTTAAAATAGTTTAATCCTCAAAGACTTGGGGGTGAAGAGGGCTTACTTTGGAGGATTATAAAAAAAAAAAAAAAATGAAAAAAAAAAAATCCTGATGATATTCTGGCCTTCTAAAAATATATCCTCATATATTTATGGTGATTATATAAACCGAGAAGTTGTGTTATGAAAAAAAAAAAAAAAATAATAGGCTCCCCGGTATAATGCAGTGCTACTTTAACAGATATTACAGTATTATTTTTTTTTTAAATAGGTAAATTCATTGTGTAGGAACTTCTTCCCAGAATATTATTACCGTGATCATACTCGTTTTACAAGACATCATAATAAAATGATACCCAGGATACTGTATGTTCAGAGCTAAACTTTCCTAGTCCTCTTGAGACATAAGGCCTAATTTAGATAACACTCACAACCTTCACACTTATAGCCAGCCTGGATATGAATGATCAACCTTTTGGAAGTAGCGTTCTGTCGACTGCTTCATAGGTTATCAGGTTTCTATATTTTCTAGCTGTTACAAATTCACCAAACTAACAGCTTGTGCATACAATATCTTGTGACAAATTTTACTGTACGTGGATCAGCTACATACATCCTTATTATTATATTATTATTAAAATAGACCAGACACAAAGCTGGGAGAGAATGCACGCTTTCTATCAATTTAAGGACCCCAGCCCCATGAATCCAACCTGAAGAAAAGACAGCGTAGAGAAAGAAAGATGAGCAGTTAGCTCAATAAAAACATATTAGCCCTACTCTTGAAGCCAGTCATTCCTACACCATCAAAGACAGATTCACCAAAGCCATTCCACAGAGTTAAGAGGAAAGCAGCGCTAGTGTCAGTGTCTTACCCATGTACCTTCACCCACCACCCTTCCCTTCCTTCCTCCTGCTTGGTATCTTAGTCTGGCGCCTCGTCTCCTCACCACTGCTTCCCAACTCCTTATCTGCTTTAGCGCTGTTTACCTTTTTGTGTATCTCTGGAACCATACCTTCACCTCTCTCTCTCCCTCTCTCTCTTTTCTGACAAGGGAAATTTTCTCTTTACCTCCCATGCTTCTTCTTTTCCTTCCATTCATTTTCCCTTCCCTCCCCTAAGCACTTTTGTTTCCCTATTACCTCTCTCTCTCTCTCTCTCTCTCTCTCTCTCTCTCTCTCTCTCTCTCTCTCTCTCTCTCTCTCTTACTTCCCACTAACCTGTCCATATTATTCCCTCCTTATCTGCAGCTTTGTCTTCATATTAATCTCATGTTGTCTGTCTCATTATCGCCATAATCTCCCTTTCTTACTCCTCTTTCGGTTTCGTTGTCTGTCTGGTCTGGCTGAATCTTCATGTCTGTGCTGAATGTGTGTGTGTGTGTGTGTGTGTGTGTGTGTGTGTGTGTGTGTGTGTGTGTGTGCATAAGGATCTCTACATACAAGCATTTCATATGGGTACTTAATCATCATATATTTCTTTCTATATCTGTCAGAAATTTGTATGAATGTATGTTTTTATTTCTGTCTGTAAGTATGTTTGTATATATGTCTGTAAGTAAGTATGTATGTATGTATATGTCTGTAAGTAAGTATGTATGTATGTATATATGTCTGTAAGTATGTATGTATGTATGTATATATGTCTGTAAGTATGTATGTATGTTTTTATTTCTATCTGTTAGTATGCATTCATGTATGTATGTTTATATTTCTGTCTGTATGTATGTATGTATGTGTATATTTCTGTGTATCAGTATGTATATATATTTTTATTTCTGTGTGTCAGTATGTATGAATGTATGTATGTATATTTATATTTATGTGTGTCAGTAGGTATATATATATTTTTATTTCTGTGCGTCAGTATGTATGTATGTTTATATTTCTGTGTGTTAGTATGTATGTATGTTTATATTTCTGTCTTTCAGTATGTTGTATGTTTTTATTTCTGTCTGCCAGTACGTATGTATGCATGAATGTATGTATGTATTTCTGTATCTCAGTATGTATGTATGTAAGTTTCAATATCTGTGTGTCCGTCTTAGTTAGTCTCTTTCCTTCTCTCACTCACACTCTCCACCTCAACCCTTGTATCGCCCTCCTCCTCATCTCCCTCCCCATTGACTTAATCAGCTTCCGCTCTGATACGACACTGATTTACCTCATTGTCGGAAGGGTGGTCGTAACCGGAGAGGTGGTCCCGCTTTGAAGAATCCAGAAGACGGGAAAGGAAGGGAAACTGTGCAAAAAGAAGAGGGAGATAAGAATGAAAGAAAAAAGACAAAAAAGAAGAAATATAAAAGTTTTTTTTTTTCTGTAAATTTGTTTTTCTTTTTATGTGTGTATGTTGAACCACGCTGTACAGTATTTCTATGCAAAGGAAGTACAATTTAATAGTTGGCATCTTGTATAGAATAATAGAAACGGAAGAGTAGGATTGGAAAATACGAAGAAGGAAGTGAAGATACAGTAGATGACCCAACACTACAGTCACATGCAATTTGCTCGATTAGAAAATTCAAATCTGCATTAAGTTATGTCGCATGATTTCCTATATATGTTTTAAACCTGCTAAATTATACAACAAATACCTGTACTAACCTACGTACTGTAATAATGCGTCCTCGCATTTTATTATCGTAGGTCTTTTGATTATCGTAATATTCAACGCACACAGTTCAAGAAACTTTTATTTTCTTTTAACAATCTAACAATAGCCAGTTACTACAATGAAAAGGACAAGAGGGGAAAATGAAGCAATTATAACTAAGTTTTGGAACCAGAGTTTTGTTGTTGGTCTACTGTTCCCTTATGTTGGTCACCCGGACTGTTCCCTCCAAAGTTTTTGTCGAGTGTTCGTCCATAGATTAGAGCACATTCAGGAAAGATATGAGTCAACACAAACTATTCAATCTTTACGTTGGTTTTACTGTGTGGTATGCATACATTGACCATAATAATGATGTAGAATAAGGTTAAATAATACTAAGGTTAAAAATACTGAGGTTAAATAATACTAATAGTAATCTTAAATAATACTAACCTTATAAAATTAAATTCATATGAGGTTTAGGGGGTCAGCCTTTGCTTAAGTAATTTAATGAAGGCTACTACTACTACTACTTCCTCGATACTGGGCAACAAAACTGATCCCTTACTAAATACGTGGCATAGTTTGGAGGAAAAGTTAGCTCTCCATTCCCCCCAATTAAAAAATACCTTCAGCTCCTCAGCCAGCCATCTGCCTACCCTCCCCACCCCTCACCGCCCCCTCAGGCCCTACTAACAAGACCATTAGCTATGTAGGAGCCGTCATACACAATTTTTTCAGCAGTTTTACATGCTTTTCAATAACGATCTTTAAAGCTGCTGGCGGAATCTGGTGGCTTAGTCCATCCTCACCCCCCCCCCCTCTCTCTCTCACACACACACACACCCCTAAGGTCACAGTCACATTACAAAACATAATTGTCCTCACTTCCTACCGTGACACACAGATCGTATGATAATTATAAGTATATCAACATGTTACTGCACCTGGATATTCCCTCAACTATACACGTTAAGGTTATGAACTACTGAATATTAGGAGACCAAAATGGTTTATACCTTTGTGAGATTACTAATTAAATTTACGACAACATAATTTATTAAGGTAATTATTATATATTACTTCAATTAGGGAATATCTTAGGTACATGAAAAAATATTTTCCAACACATTTTTAGCTTTGCTTTTGGAGTCTGAAAAGTTGCTAATGAAGCTAAAAGTTTCTCTCGAGATGATCTTACGAGTTCATCTTACACTGTGGAAGTATTGCGGCTTCCACATCACCGGCAAAATTTACACTCAACAAGTTATATCCTCGCTTCAGGAAATTCGCAACCACCACCTAATGATCTACTGAAGCCTTGCATCAGTCAGTGGAGAGAACTAACTATCAAAGTTCTTTTAGAAGTTGGGGTGAAAAAAAAAAATTATAGTGTGTCTCATCGTCATTATTATCGTCGTCAATGTCATCGTCATATTGCTATTGTGGTCATCGTCACCACCAGGAAATACGTGTATCCAAGGATCTAAACTCATAATACTTAGAAAGGATTCGGTGCATTATGACCTGAAAAATAAACAGCAATACAGAAAGTACTCAGTTCACTCTATCTCTATCTTCAGTTCACCCTATCTCCATCCTCCACAGATACTACCTTCCTTTCCAACATAGACTATCTAACTTATTCCGTTTGCTTCAGGACGAATAATTTCATCTCGCCTCAGTGCGTGTCTTTCCTCACTAGGCAATTCATTGTTTTAAACAGTATTGCCACCACAACCACACACTGCCTTGTCCAGCACCATTCATCACTTTCCCCCTACCGTGCAGCAGTCGACCATTTTCTGCGCACTTCGGTACTTCTTCATCCATTAAAAGGCTAATAAATCACATTCCCACCATCACATTTCCTTCGTCAACAAACCCCACCTTCCCACTGTCCCATCCGTCAAAACCAACTTGCATCATTTCCTCACCACTCACTCTCCTTCCCTGCTCACTCGCATGCTCACTCCCCCAGCAGTAGCGTCACCCAAAATTACTCTTAGAGAAGGTCACACCGCTTTGAACCCATGCTCCACCCACAAGCCATGACGTCAAAGAATATTCAGAGAGAGAGGTTGGCTACGATAGCTGAGGTAGTATTAGCGGGAATGCCTTGGGTGTCCTGTGTGAAGGTGTTATGGTTGCCAGTTCGTAACCATGCTGCCCGCTTTTTGCTGCAGTTCATGGGTGCAAATCAGTGCATGTGAAAGGTGGTACAATACGTTTTTTTTAATTTCCCAAAGAAGAAATACAGAGATGAAAGTGGATGCAAGAGAAAGAGTGCTCTACAATACATTAATTTTGCTAGACAGGGTTCAATAATAAACATGAGAGAGAGAGAGAGAGAGAGAGAGAGAGAGAGAGAGAGAGAGAGAGAGAGAATAATCTGTAGAGTCGTCTTGTCCCGCTATTAACACAAATCCATGATACAGAGTAAACCAATATATTGCATAAATGTATATTGCAAATCTAATGTCACGTATCATTAGTCTTGAGTGTACTTCGATATTATAAACTTTAATGCGTCTTTTGCTAATGACAAATGTTGTCATCAGTATTATTATTTATACATTTATTTTGAGATATTGGTTAGTTCTCCATTAAGTTTCAGACAGCTTCATTTTCTTTGATAAAAATATTGGCCATATAACCCGTTATATCACTAACATTCTTTGACGTCACAATTTTGCTCCTCCTGTGTGACTATCTAGACCGTGGGTGTGACCTTCTCTAAGAGTGATCTTGATCAAATCTAACATAAAGAACGTAACACAACATAACCCCTCTGATTCACTAACAAAAAATCTTAGTGCCCTTGAATGGATACCTCTTCCCTACATCATTTCATGCCATTCTCTTCCATCCCGTCTCGTTTCCTCTCTAACGAAATCTAACCTAACCTAACCTAACGAACGTAACATAACATAACCCCTCTGATTCGTCAACAAATTATCTTAGTACCCTTGAATGGATACCTCTTCCCTACATCTTCTTACGTCATTCTTTTCCATCCCTTCCAACTTTCTCTCTAACGTAATATAACCTAACCTAATCAAACCTATCCTAACCAACCCTTCTGATTCGTCAACAAAAAATCTTTGTGCTCTTGAATGGATACCTCTTTCCTACATCTTTTCATGCAATTTTTTCCCTCCCGTTCCATTTCCTCTCAAAAGTAACCTAACCTAACCTTAGTGTCACCATCACATAGTAGCGTATATTAGTGGTCTCGGCCGCGTGTCAGCAGCTGTTGAGGTGAGGGATTCTAATAGGGTTCGTATATATCGTTGATCACCTGTTTGGGTCCACTTGTCTGAAGGCCTTCCTCCTCTCCAGCCACAATCATGCTCTCGAATCTCTGCATCCTACTCTCTCATCTCCATATTTCCTTCCTTCTTTCCTTCCTTACGTACAGTACGCACAGTTGCTTCAGTCCCTCTCTCTTCCACACATGTTTTAGTCTCACTTCCTCCATCCATCCATCCTTTCTTTCTTTCTTTCTTTCCGTTTTTTCTTCCTCACGTACTCTTGGTTGCAGTGGTACAAGAAGCGACAACTTCATTTCCTTAAATAACTGATAAAGCCATAGATCTTACAAATTGGAAAAAAAAAAATTAGATTCTCACACGTGAAATTAAATCAAACTATAATTAACCCAAAAAATATCAGAACATCTTTACATGTAATATACAAGTCTTTCTTTCATGGCGGAAAAATGATATAGAACTTTTCGAGGCAATCATACAGCCACACTCAACCTCCGCCTTGGCTTCCCTCCCTACCCCCTTACGTCCCAGTGAAGGAAGAGGTACACGCGAGACTCTCTCTGCCAACATTCAACACCTCCCACTCTAATTTCACTCCCACTGTCTCCACCGGTACTTCATTTGCTGGTGTTATTACCCTGGCAGACCCTGGTAATGGTGTGTCTCCCTGGCACCCGCTCCTCCAGCAGTCCTCACACCCATTAGCACCATTAACGGCAGATCAGCTTGGAGTGGAAGCATGAGGGAGGGAGGGAGGGAGGGTGGTGTGTGAGGGAGACAGTAGGCTTGGGGAGTTTAGGGTGAGTAGCGAGTGTGAGGTTGATGCACGGGTGAGAGTGGGAGTATGTAGTGGGGAAGAAAGTGCTGGATGAAGATAGGGGTATGTGTATGGGTAGGGTGGTTGTTGGTGGGACATATAGAGGGGAGAGGTGATGGACGGTTGGGTAGCACGGTAAAAGAGTGGAGAGGGAAAGTTGGGGTTAAAAGGAAGGAAAGGGAGCGTTGGATGATAACAGAAGTTAGGGGGCAGTGGGCAGGGAGGGCTTAGTGAAGGCTGGAGGCGACGGGAAGAGCAGAGGGGGAGGGGGAGGGGCTTTTAATAACTTTTCCATCTTTCCTACCACTGACTCATGATCATGTATGTGTTATTTTTATAAAGACCAGGACATTTTGTGTAAATAGGGAGATTTTGATACACGGTCTGTGTATATTGAATAAATAAATTGTCTGGATTGAACCTTAATTAAATTGACATAAATGTGCCTATAACACACACACACACACACACACACACACACACACACACACACACACACCAAGTCTTCTGCCAAGGGTCATTTCTTACCCCTTCTGGTCCGCCCAAACTTGGCCAAAGTGCAATTACTAATGTAGGTCAAATGGACGAGAAAGACAGGGTTGGTGTTTGGCGCCTGGTGGTGGAGGAGGAGGTGAGTGGTGGGGGTTGATGGTTGATAGTTGTGGTGTAGGTCGTGATGGGTGGTTGGTGAATGTGGGTGGTTAGTAGGTGTGGGTGGTTGGTTGGTAGGTGTGGGGGTGGTGGTTGGTAGGTGTGGGTGGTTGGTAGGTGTGGGTGGTTGGTAGGTGTGGGTGGTTGGTAGGTGTGGGTGGTTGGTAGGTGTGGGTGGTTGGTAGGCGTGGGTGGTTGGTAGGTTTGGGTGGTTGGTAGGTGTGGGTGGTTGGTAGGTGTGGGTGGTTGGTAGGTGTGAGTGATTGGTAGGTATGGGTGGTTTATAGGTGTGAGTATTTGGTAGACGTGGATAATTAGTAGGTGTGGTAGGAGTGGGTGGTTGGTTGGTAAGTGTGGGTGGTTGGTAGGTGTGGTAGGTGTGGGTGGTTGATGGTAGTAGTAGTATAGGTCGTTACTGGTGGTGTACACGTGTGCCACCGTTTGTCCAGTCCTAACGTCAGCCTCAATGTGAAACCAATACACATGAACCCATTTATACAAATATATAGAGACACACACACACACACACACACACACACACATGCACACGCTTATATATAGAGAGAGAAAATCATATATACATGGGAATATTAATACCAAGCTGACATTTTACATACAGGGACACACACTAAAATAACGGTGCGCAGATTTCAGTTCACGTACGCACTCCAAGAGACAGCATACACATGTAACAAGGACTTATTTCACAGTTACGATTAAAAGTCCTGCATTAGATGAACGAAAGTTAATCATTTGAGTGAATCTTATGAACCAATATTACAGAGACCAATAACTCTAGTTTCGCATAAATATGTTTAATTCAAAGATGTTGCACGACTACTGAATGCGACTGTTTATTCCTGATCCAAGGTACAATATGAATCTCTACCAACCGAGTTTCGAGTAACGAGTAACGGTGTTTTGGGAAGAGGGTGATGCGAGGTTGTTACACACAGACTGACTAATAAGATTTCATTACTGTCTGAGATGTGTCACATTTCAGCGTGACCACAAAAATAAATTTACCGAGTGAAGAATGTGGAGGTTCGAGGCGACCTTTGGGAAATCAAGTATGTAATGAGAGTCAAATTAGTACCTTGTCTGAAGGAAGATGAGACCCCCCCCCCTCCCCCCCCCCTCATTTTTTTTCCAAACCCTAGGTACGGTGTAGCTCCATATTGAATTTTGTGATAAGCTCGTTGTAACTGGTAGCGAACTGAGATATCTTCGTGGTAGCCCACCTAACAATCTTTGATTCAAACGGTTAGAACATAACTATATTCCATCTGTTCAAAGGCTCCCATGTTGAAAAAAACTATTATCTACTCTGTACTCTCTGCATAAAGCTACATATAAACAAAATAATTATTATTACAGTAAAAGAAAATTTGTCAAGCATAAAAGAAACATAAATGAGTATAAATAAGCCAGTGATAACGAGAAGAATAGCAATCATATGTGTAATGAAAGATAAAATATAACCTATAAAGGAAATATTATTGTGCAAAGGGTGAATATAACTCCCTCCCTCCAAGACAACAAAACCACATATGAGAGAAAAAGAACATGCACGTGGATATTGGTGGGTAGACAGACATCCTTGTTGCCGAGCTGACCGGATGAGAAAAAGAAAACTGGCTATATTGTTTCATCTCTTTTTTCCATTTCCTTCCAGTTCTTTTATTCTTCTCTTCTCTTTCTTGCCAATTCTTTCATTCTTCTCTTCTCTTTCCTGCCAATTCTTTCGTCTCTCCATTCACTTCCTTATCTTTCCTCCCTTAAATCGCTTATCCTCGTTTCTCCTCCTTCCTTCCCATCACCCCCTTCATTTATTTTAATTTATTATCTCCTCTATATATCTTTTCCTTGATTCTTCTCCTTCCTTCCCATCACTCCCTTCATCTATATTTTGTAATCACTCTTTTCCTTGATTCTTTTTCTCGTTTCTCCTCCTTCCTTTCCATCACTGCCTTCATCTATTTTTTTTTTTTTTTGCATTTCTTCTCTCCACTCTCTTTTCCTTGTTTCTTTTTCTTCCCGTCCACCTCACCTGTTCTTTTACTTCCCACCCATCACCACACCCACTCCCTCATGCATTGTTTTCCCTTCCCTACCTCTCCTATACATCTCACACATACACACACATACTCACACACATACTCACACACACACATACATACACTCATACACACATACATACATACATACATACATACTTTCATCACACGATATTCTCCATCACACCTATATTCTCTCTCTCTCTCTCTCTCTCTCTCTCTCTCTCTCTCTCTCTCTCTCTCTCTCTCTCCACCACGTATTTAGGAAGACCATAAGAAGCTCATTATGTTTACTAGACGACAAGGCAATTACACAAATGTTCGTGAACTTTCTTTGTCTAGAGAGCATGATTGAGTTATCGGTATACAGTATTGCGTTTAGTATTATGATAAAACTTTATGTATGGTATATATAAGTTTTAGTCTATTTTTATGGTACCAGAAGCTTTAGTCTATTTTTATGGTACCAGAAACTTTGGTCTATTTTTTGGTACCAGAAGTTATAGTCTATTTTTATAGTATTAATTAATTTTGCTAGAGAGCTTGCTTTATAAAAAAATAAATATATTTTTCGTCTGGTGGGAGTAGGCTATATTCCAAACTTTCATTTAGGCTTAAGAAAGCTTAGTATGTTGTCTAAAGTTCTCGCGTTTTCACAAGCTTTATATGCTGCAAGAATAGCAACTTTTTTCAAAACTTTATGGGGACGCTTAAAAAAAAAAAAAATTCTGCATCGTCTTCATAATAGCTCTCATAACACACCAGAAAACAGTAATCATAACGACAGCTATATAAAAAACCACTTAACTACCGGTACTATAAAAACTTGTAATAGAGAGAGAGAGAGAAAAAATATAACACCAGATGTTTCCCCCCCAAGAATTTTACCTCGAGGAGTTGATCAAATTGGAATACATTTAGAAGTTAGAGGGGAGGCTGTGAGGGGAGAGTGAGAGAAGAGGGAATTCAATATCACCAATGTTATACCTTCTGCTCAACAACAAAGGGGAACACTCTTACGATTTTAGTGGGATATAGGTGGGTGGTGGGGTTGGTGATGGTGGTGGTGGTGGAATGGCAGTGAGTTATAATTATAGGTGGTGGTGGTGGTGGTGGTGGTGGTGGTGGTGTGGTAGTGGGATAGGTGGTGGTGGTGTGGTAGTGGGATAGGTGGTGGTGTGGTGGTGGTGTGGTAGGTGGTGGTGGTGGTGTTTTGGTGGATAGGTGATGGTGGTGGGATAGTGGTGGTGGTGGGATAGTGGTGGTGGTGGTAGCAGTAATAATGTACAGGGGTAAGTGGGTAGTACTTGGATAAGTGGTGGTGTTAGTGGAAAATGGTAATGATAACATGGATGATGATAACGATGGTGGTGGTGTTTATGATGGTGTTGATAATAGTGATGATGGTGAAGTTAATGGTGGTGATGGTGATGATAGCAATAGTTGTGGTGGTGATGGTGATGATAGTGGTGTTAATAATGGTAATGAAACTGATGGTGATAATGGTGGTGTGTGGTGGTGATAGTGATGATAATAGTAGTAATAGTGATGCATGGTGATGGTGATTCGATAACCATAATAATTTCTGTGGTGAAAAATGACGGCCACACAGAGCCTCATATCACTCGTTCCTGAAATTACAAACTAACAAAATTTTAATCATATAACCACGATAAACAGGTTACACACATATATGTATTTGCGAGCACTGGCGATCCGATACTCGTATATTTGATTACAACAAGCGTGGGAGGGTGTGGGGCGAGGGGATAGGCATGAGTTTAGTTAATTAGGTTGTTATTCAGCTCACGAAATTAGTGGTTTGGGCAGTTTGTGGATTGCATGCCTAGTAAGTAGAATGATTAGTTAGTTAGTTAGTTAGTTAGTTAGCTACTTGTTAGTTACGTATATTTTAACTTGTATGTTTCGTTTGTGAGTAGACTGATGTTCTAGAGTGAAGGAAGTAACAGGCAGGCAAATGGGATAATACACTTCAGGGGGCAATACACTTTTGGTTCATGAAGTGCCTCGATTCCTCCATAGTATGCTGGGAAACAGGACCAGCAGAGCACAAAAATAATGGTGTTTTGTTGCTTGGAATAGTTTGGAGGATTCAGTTGCTCCAATTTCACCAACACAAAACTTTCCCCTTAACCTGCTCTGGTGAATTATGTTTAGAGCCAGAGGGCAGCGACCCCCAGTCAACAAGGCTCCTGGGCTGCATATATGTTTTTCCAGATTTGCATTATCCACAAACCACTTCACTTCAGTGGCTGTAGCAAACCCTTTACATACAGCAACATTAGTAGGGTTGTACCGACACTGTTGTTTTTTTTGTTTTTTTCAGAAATGCAAATTACACCAAAAATGTCACAAAACTTGGCGTTAATCTGCAATCTAAAAATAATGAAATATTCGTGAAACGTGTATATTTAACTTGAATCGGTATATTTTCGCCAGGATAAAACAAAAGTATGCAACGAAATAACATCCCACAGTCACCTTACCAGTGCCTTCTTCATTCACAGTTAGTAACATAATATACAGTATATTCTGACTCTACTACCTCTCTCCCTACATCACCGTCGAGTCCAGAGTAGTCAGTGATAGTGTCTGTAGTCCTCCCTGCCGCACGGCTGCTGGTACCCTGTTCTTGCATGTTCCCTGAAGCACGCCTTGATTCTCCTCTTGTCTATTGTGTGTGTGTGTGTGTGTGTGTGTGTGTGTGTGTGTGTGTGTGTGTGTGTGATAGATAGATAGAGAGAGAGAGAGAGAGAGTGTGTGTCTGTGTGTGTGTGTGTGTGTATGACTGCAAGACTGATTGTGCTTGCGAGTGTCACAGTGTGCGTGTGTCGGAATATCGATGTGCTTGCGGGGTGCATGGGTGAATGTGTGGGTGTTTGTGCTCTCCTGTGTGCCTACGTGTATACACAGCATCTCTCATTGTGTGGACGTATTCCTTCTTACAAGTGTGAATCTATATGAGTGTGAATGTCTCTCTGTGCGCCTTGTATCGTACTTGACATTTGTGGCATATAATATATTGTCCTTTGTGTTTGTGTGCGTTGCTCTGCATGCAGGCTTGCGTGACCTATTTGTGTGTGTGTGTGTGTGTGTGAGCAACCTCATAAACGTCTCTTGCCTTCACCTCTTTTCTCATTCTGTTCTTCCAAAGTTCATTCCGAGAAGTGTTCTTCCATTGTTCCAAAATTGTAGGTCAACCAACAAATGTATATATAGACAATGATAGTCAGAACCTGTGTCGAATATCAAGTGCAATACAGTAGTTATTACATCTTTCCTCTGAAACACATTTTTGTATTTATATAACCCGTCCATGACAGTCTCTGAAAATATGACTGGCGTAATCAACCAACCAGAAGATAATAATGATGACCTTTAATAATGCCACTTTAATAATTAAATCTTATATATTCTATTCCCCTTCCCGGCCACACGATGCTTCTGGATAGGAATAGTCAATTACGCCCCGTTGGTTGATACGCCACTCGTATTCGTAGGGCCTCGTAAAATACAGTGTTGCGGAAGAGGAGTGGCGTAAGAGCTATTTGGCCAGGTCGGTTGATATCCTACTTGCATTGGGAAAGCCTCATTCTGCCCCGTATTTATCCTCCTCTCCCTTGCGATGAACCTGGTTGAAATATTCTCCATGCGGGCGTTCCCACGGGCTGAATGGGAAAAAAGCTCGGTGGAATTTACCTGCTATACTGTATTAATGTGCTCGAGTTTGGTCCGGGTGAGGAGAAAGAGAAGGGAGCTGATGTGAGAGGAAGAGGGGAGGGGGGGGGGGAGCTAAAGTATTGAGGTGGAAGTGGGAGGAGGTCGGTGTTGATGGGGGGGGGGGTGAATGGGAGGAGGATAGTGTGAGGGGAAGAGTGAGAAGAGGTTGTCGGAGGTGAAAGGAATAGGTGGTTGGAGGTGGGGAGTGAGGAGAGGCTGGTGAAGGAGGAAAGTTAGGAGAGGTGGTGTGACTAGGGAAGTGGTGAATGAATGAAGTTGGCGAGGGAGAGACAGAGGAGGTGATAGGTGAGGGACAATATACGATGGGAGGAAAGAGGGCAGATAAATATGTGAGGGATATTCGAGGAGGAGGAGGAGGAGAAGAGGAGGAGCAAAGTAGTGTGTAGTGGATGGAAGAGGATGGGGAAGACAGAGGAAGAATAACAGGAGGCTGCAGAGCATGTATGTAAGGAAGGAATTACTGGAGGAAGGATTAAATGAATTGAGGAATGAATGAATTAATGACGGCCGGTATAAGAAAGAGTGAAGAATGAATGATTAACGAAAGAATGAGTGAATAATGGAAAGGAATATAACAAGATGGAGAGAAAGGACACTGTGTACACTGATATAATATAGCCCCTTCCTTCCGTTCATTTCGCTGGCAAACGTTTCATGAGGCGGGGTCGGCCGAGCATACGTTTCCTCAACATAATAACAGAGGCGGAGAATGTAGAGTAAATTCAGATACAGAGGAGGAATCTAACACTGACCTCCATAACAACATTGGTATTGACGTCCCATCATACCATCTCTTTGGTTTGCTTGTTTCAAAACGACCTGGTTCACATGTTAATTAAATATTGATATTAGAATGTGAGTTATTACAGGAGAGGTATTGACTGTCTTGGATGCGATGTGCATAAGCAACTTTATGCAAGGTATCAATATTATAAACGACGTAGCAACCATCTCGGTGAAAATGCTCTTATGCCACTCTGGTTCTGAAATATCGCTCGTCTTGGACAGAGCATACATACATTAAGCAGCGTTTTAGAAAAATATAAAAAAAAGGGGTAAACTACAAGGAAAATCCATTTGGTAAGTTGGTTGATACACTTTTCCAACTCAGCAGGCCATTGTCAGACAGCATTGGCTCATTTACATTGCACCCGGACCATTAAACCTTACAACCTTTCTTTTCTATTAGCAATTTTGAGGGAAAACGACAATCCTCACGAGTTCAATTTCTTTTATCGAGGGTTTTGTAATAAGGTCTCGAGTCGGTTGGATGATACTTTCTTACCTGGCATATCTCGGGGGTCGATGCTCTTAATTAACGTGTTCTAATTGGAGCACGATGATGATGATGATGATGATGATGATGATATGGAAGGGATGCAATGGTGGAAGTGGTGTTGAATCATTGACCTCGTGCCGTAAAAATCATCGCTGAGGTGTGTGTAGCTGTGTGTGCGTCTTTGTGTTTGTGTGTGTGTGTTCGTGTGTGTGTATGTGCGTCTTTGTGTGTTTGTGTGTGTGTCTGTGTCTGTGTGTGTCCGTATGCGTGTGTGTGTGTGTGTGTGTGTGTGTGTGTGTGTGTGTGTGTGTGTGTGTGTGTTCGTGTGTGTGTATGTGCGTCTTTGTGTGTATGTGCGTCTTTGTGTGTTTGTGTGTGTGTCTGTGTTTGTTTGTGTGTGTGTCTGTGTCTGTGTGTGTCCGTGTGTGTGTGTCCGTGTGCGTGTGTGTGTGTGTGTGTGTGTGTGTGTGTGTGTGTGTGTGTGAGTCTGTGTGTGTACGCCTGTGTGTGTGTTCATGCGTATGTGAGTGGATTGGAGGGGGGGGAGGGGGAGGGGAAGTGGAGCAACAACAACAACAACAACAACAACAAGAGACACACACCAAAAGAACACTTAACAAGGCTTTTCACTCACTTGGGTGTTTGTGTCTTAATGCACATTGGTATTATTTCTCTCTCTAATGCAGCGTCCATAAAACTTTACAATACTTATACACAAACTATTCTAAAACTTTTGTGCTGGGAGAAAGAACTTGTTAAACTATAGAAACCTTTAAACGCCGGTAAAACGTTTCTGTAGATGTGTATAGACATTCTTGTGGAGAATTTTTTTTTTTTTTTATAAGAAATTATTGCGGAACAGTTTGTATCATTGTGAGAAGGTATGGAGAAATTTCTGTAATTATCTGGTCTGTGTTATAGTATCTGGAAATACAGTGGCAGATGAGGCTATGCTAAAAGAACAAATCCTAAGATTTTTTAGAGCGATTACATTGAAGTAAAATTTTTTAACAATTCACCAGGAAGATAAGAATATATATATATATATTAATAAATATAACGATTAGAGTGTTCCACTATACGCGAAGCAGGCAAAAGCGTTTGTGTAACACTGTAAGAAAGTCTCCTGTTTACTTAGAGAACCGAGACAGACGGTACTTGAGCCAAGATGCACGTCAAGACCCCCTCACCCACCCCCCACCTACCACCCACTCTCATCCCTAACCCACCGTTCCACCCACCTACCACCGTTCACCCACACACCGTCCCACCCACTTACCACCCCCTCCCACCGTTCACCCACCCAACTACAACCCCGTCTCATCCCTAACCCACCGTCCCACCCACTTACCACCCCCTTTCATCCCTCACCCACCGACCCACCTTCCTACTTCTTCCTCTCATATACCTCACCCACCCACCTACCACCACCCTCCCATCCCTCATCCACCCACAATCGCACCCACCACCCCCTCTCATCACCCACCCACCCACCTTCAACCATGCACCCTCTTTCTCTGCTCCTGCTCAGAAACTCTTCCGCCGCTCCCTTGACGCTGACACACGACCTACACTCGCAGTTCAAGTGGGACCCTTCAGTGTTACCCTCGCTTACCTTCCAACCAACCAACCAGCCAACCAGCCAGCCGTGCCAAGTTTTTTTCTTATGCTGTTCTTCTCCTTAGACGTGGATTGACGGTATTAAAACAACTTTTCTTATAGCAGCATTTTCACAACAAGAGGAAGACGTGACGCTACTCTTACGTGTATACTAATCTCTCTCTCTCTCTCTCTCTCTCTCTCTCTCTCTCTCTCTCTCTCTCTCTCTCTCTCTCTCTCTCTCTCTCTCTCTCTCTCTCTGACTGCACAATGGAAGACAAGGGGAGATATTTTTTAAGGGTACTCGTGTGGTATATGCATAATCCCGGTAATGGAGTGAAAAAAAAAGTAACCAGCCAGCATTGCCAGGGGACACAGAGCCCCTCTTATAAAAAGTCACTGTGGTTTAAAAAAGGCATTACTAGGACTCCGAACACAGACTTGAGAATCTAATCCTTTTATTCCGTTTTCAAGAGTTCTGTCATTATTATATCTTTATACATCGGCGTCTTGTATAATTATATACATAAAAGTTATTCCTATTGTTACTTTTGGTTAATTTAAAATGTTGGTGTTTCATGGGACTACGACGATGTTAACCAATCTCGTGTTCGTTCGTATAAGTTATCGTGTGACTAATTAATTTGGATATGCTTTTAATGATTATGAATGTCGTTAACCCACACACAAGATGGTCAGTACAAGGCAAGGATGACTCAAACTTTCTGGAGAGAGTTAGTTGATCATGTCTTTCTCATGCTGATAAAATTACAATGTATCTCAAATGACAAAACATTCACTAGAGAAATAAGTCGACACAGGAGATTAGAAACAAACAAAAGTTGAACTATCACAACACCAAAGAATGTGCAAACCAAAACATATCATCAAACTTAATAAACACTTTGCAGATATAAATTGCTTGAAAGAATTATTAAACGTGAAACATATTTTAGCACGTTTCAGGACTTTATATCAGGATTCTCTTCTTCTGTGATCTTTTATAATTTTGAAGATGATAAGATATTCCTTTACACCTCAGAGAGTTATTGATGTCGATCTCCACATTACGAAACCGATACAGCCATGAAGAGTGGAATGTTATGTCTAGGAAGAAGATGTGAATATGGGAAAGGTGTAGGACAAGTGATATATATGTCTGAACAACCATTAGAGAATATGTACACAAGAAATAACTAATACTTCTCAACTTTCTGTATATACGAGTAAATTCGATTCCTTGCATCAGAAAAAAACAAAAAAACATTAACGCTGCTAGAAAAACAAAAACAAAAAAACCTAGGTAAGAACTGAAAACGTCTATTATTATTTTGAGAAGTCTGTTTCCCGTAGGCTGGGAGCGTCCGGCCAGAGAGCTATCTAATAAATTATATTGGAGTATGAGTTTAATTCACCTTCCCTCCGGGTCCGCGACGTCCAGAGTAGCAGATTTTACGAAACTTTCACTTGTATCTGTTTTATTTATATTCTCTATATCTTAATAATTTCCAACAAAATGTAAGTAATAATTGGAGAATCTTCAGTTTTATTATCACTCACATTATAACAATCACCCTAATTATTACTTGGATGTAGTATACATTATGTTAAGGGTGCCTGTCCTCCAGTGGATAAAATCTGGGGTTTTAGTCCAGGGCTGAGAAATAATTGGAGTAAATATTTAAGTTGCAGCGTCTGTGTTTAACCGGCAGTAAGTAGGTAACCGGTTGGAATTATCTGTGAGAGCAAACTATATATAGACTGTACATATATTTGATTTCGTTTGCAGTAACCAGCAGGAAATGTAGAGACGTCTGATGGAAACTAGGATATCCCATCCAAAGTATATATAATTTAAATATGGACATCTTGTTTGGTCTACAGTCGCCGTGGAGGAGGTGCGTGGTGTGGCTGGTGGAGCGGTGGGACTGGACTGTGATGTGGCTCACCCTCCTGATGACCAACTCTTTCTCCTCCTTTGGTTCCGTGACACCCTTACTACGCCCATATACAGGTGAGGCAGATTCTACAAGTATATAAGAGTTGTACGATTCTCTCTTCTCTTGAATATTAAAGCATAATAATATTAGAAAAACGATCATCCGTAACACAGGACATAATTTCCCTTTCTTGAATTATAGCGACAAACTTTATAGAAAAACGGTATAAGCAAATTGTTTAAAATTAAAGACATTTTACCGAGCTGACCAAACCATAAATAGATATATTTTCATCCGATCAAGGCTAATTCTCTACTGAGATTACAAAAGAGCTCTATGTATCGTCTACCAGGTGTACAGACAGCGGTGAATCTCGATATCGTGACCTCTTAATTACAGTGAAAACGCTCCCATTATTTCTGTACCAACCTGGTACCCTGGCTGAAACAAGTGATATCTATAATAGGAAATCTTTCGTCAGACATAAATTTTCAGGCGGCAGAATCATTCAATTTCCAACTGAAACAATAAAATTTCAGGAATATGAAAGCCTGGATTCCTGCACAGGCTATATTCCATATAAAATATTGAATAAATAAATATCAAAATAAAAGAACAAATAAACAAAGTTGTCAAAATTAGAATAAAAACTGGCATAATTAAGTGAATGAATAAATTAATAAATGGCACAGTATATATACGGCATTTAAGTCAATGTATATATACATAAAAGAAATGTAAATAGAATTGGACTAATGACACAATACCACACACAAATTTTGTATATGCAAAATACGGGAAAAATATCAAAAGCGTGGCCCCACCAGCTATTATACCCTCCCCAATTTTAAATATTTGCAAAGGGGGGAAGGACAAAGGCATAGAAGGGCTAGTGTTAATATCCCTACACCAATCTGAAGTCTCTCATGCTGCAGGGAAAATTATGTTCCTATTCATTGTTGCTAAAGAATGTTCGTGTATGCTCGTTTAGTTTTACCCTAAGGTATTTTAACTACTGATAACCTACGTAACTTTACCATGGATTAATAAATAAACTCAAAGATTATAAAGCAAGCCAACATAATACACTTATCCGAGTACTGTAACCTCTTAATGAAAAATATAGTATACCCTAATCCCCGTAGCATGAGAGAGATTGGAATTATACAACGCGACAGCAGCTGGAATGGCATACAAGCTGCTATTCAATCCAGCCCGAGGGGGGAGATTGTGAGCGAAAATATCACTGAACCTGAACGAACACTTAGGCTCCTGCAGCTTGGCATTGGCCCAGGTCAATTGAGTTTGGAGTTTCAGTGGGATTCGTTGTCGACTCTCCAAGTCTCGTGTTTCTTTTATGGAGATTATTGTTATTATTATTGTTATTACTATTATTATCATTACTATTATTATTACTATTATTATCATTACTATTATTATTACTATTATTATCATTACTATTATTACTATTATCATTACTATTATTATTATTATTATTATAATTACTATTATTATTATTATAATTACTATTATTATTATCATCATCATTACTATTATTACTATAATTATTACTATAATTATTACTATAATTATTACTATAATTATTACTATAGTTATTACTATAATTACTATAATTATTACTATAATTATTACTATAATTATTATTACTATTGTTATTATTATTACTATTATAATTATTATTACTATTATTATTATTATTACTATTACTATTATAATTATTATTATAATTATTATTATTTTTATTTTTATTCTTATTCTTATTCTTTTGTGTGTGAGCGCTTTGTTAAGGGTGTAAACAGATTCTGGTGATGAAGCTTTATGGCCAGAGAGAGGCATATACGTCACAATAAAGGTGTGTGTGTGTGTGTGTGTGTGTGTGTGTGTGTGTGTGTGTGTATCATCATCATCTTTGGGTATACTCGTCCTATTATTAGTGTTCATACATCTATCGTCTGTGTATGCTTCTATTGGCCTATTTGTTATTTTGTTATTATTTATTATTATTTTGTTATTATTTTGTTATTTGTTATTATTTTTCTTGTTATAATTTGTTATTATTTGTTATTTTGTTGTTATTTTTTGTTATAATTTGTTATCATTTGTTAACATTTGTTATTTTTTGTTATTATTTGTTATTATTTTGTTATGTAAGATGCATGTGGTTGGTTTGTGTGTGTGCTGTGGTTTGGGTGGTATATAATTATGGTCTGTGAATGTATAGATGCGAAATATATCATCATAATACTTTTTTTTATAACTTTTGGAAATGATTGTGTCTCTGTATGTCTTTTGTGTTTGTGTATTTTTTATGCTGGGAAAAGTGCTGCCCTTGTGTGTTTGTGTAGGAAAGGGAATAGGTATAGGTATAAGTGTGTGTGTGTGTGTTTCACCTGGTCTTGATCACGTCCTGGACACGTGCTCACCAACTGTTACCCTCCCGGAATGAGCTCAGAGCTCGTAGTGACCGATCTTTTTCCACACACCGGAATAGCGAGGCCACAACTCCTCGACTAACGTCCCGTACCAATTCTCTGCTAGGTGAACAGGGGTTACACATTTAAGGAAACAATCCCAAATTGTCTCCACCCGACCGGGGATTCGAACCCAGGACCTCTCGTATGTGAGCCGAGCGTGCTAACCACTACACCACCGGGCTGTGTGTGTGTGTGTGTGTTATAAGAAATTATTAAAGAAAGAATATGTGTGAGTGCTGTGTGGTGTTGGGACTTTGACACCCTCTATATTTTCACACCCTGACCAAAAAAAATAAAAAAATAAAAAAAATAAAAAAAATAATTATAAAAAAAACTTTGGTCGGAGTTCCCCAAATCCCAGTCTATTATTAATCCATGGCACATAAAACTGGATTTATTCCCGGTGGTGGCAAGGGCTTAATGTTTTTGAAGGCTTACTGTTTTGGGGTTTACTTTTAAAATCTTTTCCTCGACTAAAATTTTCCTTCACAAGTGTTACAGATATAGCTGGAGTTAAAAAATAAATTAAATCTATGTAATACTTGATCTTTCCATATCGTTCCATAGTTATGGTTTAAATTGATGATAAAATCAGTGCATTAACAGTATATATCTTTAAGGAGAGATTCTCTTTTTGGTGAATTGGAGCGCCTTAATTCCTCCAAAGTATGCCAGGAAACAGCACCAGAATAACACAAATAAACGTAGCCAGTTGCCTGAAATTGTTTTGAGGAATCAGACTCCTTCCAATTCACCAACACGAGAATCTTCCCTTAACACGACAAACTTGTAAAGGATATATGTAAAGAATATAATCTCGGCAATCTTGTGTGTGTTTTACGACTCTCTTGAAATGGATAATATATTGTGGGTGATTTTCAAGTCACTGAAATTTTGATACACTGGTAAGAAACATACATTTTGGGAACATATAATGCTTCGCGGCAGAAGGTGGAGTCAGTATCATACCCTGTTACAATTCACTGACAGCATATTATCCCATTAAATAGGCTTGCCAATAATAAAGTGTTCATCCCACAGTTATAATTTACATCAGAGTGTGAAAATATTGTGGCCTAATTTTGATATTGGACGGAATTCATTAAATTAGTTTGAAGCGTAGGTGAATATTGATAGAGGGAACCAGTGAAAGTTACTGGAGACTGAGAGAACAGTGGATACAGACAGTAGTGATGAAGACAAACACATTACAGTAGGAAAAACAGAATCGACACCTCGCTCTGTTATTGAAACTCTATCAAATTATATAATTATAAAGGAGGGAGATAAATATCAAAAGTGCAAATCATTATTCAATAGAGTGTTTGTAAATGCTATGTATAAACAATCTATACGTCTTTAGGGTAGGGTGTTTTTTATCAGTTATCATCTCTTTAATCATAGGTACAACTTTCTCCATACAGTGCAAATAAATATACTATGGAGTGTTTGCAAATGCTATATATAAACACAATGTATATCTTCAGGGTAGGGTGTTTTTTTTTTCATTAATTATCATCTCTTAATTCATAGATACAACTTTTTCCAACGTTTCTTTATACTCATGTAAGGTGTGAAGAAAGTCCAGTAGCAGTCTTGGAACTTAACTTTTTTCTTCAACTTTTTATTGGATTCACTTCAAGATCTAATAATTTCCCAAACTTTCCTGGAGATATTTGATGCACTAGTAATTGGCAGTGTGACTATTAAGGGCAGATTCTTTTGTTGGTGAATTGGAAGAAGGTCTCTGTTTCCTCCTCCAAATTTGCTATACTAGGTAGGCAACAGATCCCCTCATTAATTAAAGTAAGTACCATTGAGGGCGTCTGTTTTCTGGCATAGTTAGGAGGAACCAACAGTAGCCTTTCAATTTACCAACAAGAAAATAATCTCCCCTTAATTAATAGGGAATCAATTCACAACAAGCCAGTTCCGAAACAAAGTAATAATTCAACCCATTTCATAGTTAGATATCCAAATTGCAACTTTTTATTTACTCTCATCCAATTTCTCGTGCACCATTCTCTAGCAATTTAATTTACATCAATCCTATTTCCATCAGGTGTGTGTGTGTGTGTGTGTGTGTGTGTGTGTATGTGTGTGTGTGTGTGTGTGTGTGTGTGTGTGTGTGTGTGTGTGTGTGTGTGTGTGTGTGTGTGTGTGTGTGTATAGATAACAAAAGAAAACAAAAGCGAAAGACGGAGAGGAGAGAGAGAGAAAAAACAATGAAATAAAATTGTAACGGTAGGAGTAATCACACACGCTCTCTCTCTCTCTCTCTCTCTCTCTCTCTCTCTCTCTCTCTCTCTCTCTCTCTCTCTCTCTCTCACACACACACCTACTAAATCAGTGTGGGGGGCGGGGGAGGGGAGGAGAGTTCATGCTTCACTTACAGCTCTCCGGAATGAGATTAAGTGGGATCCCAGGTTTGACCATTAAGCTGTTACCCACGCTTAAGCTCATTTACCAGAATTTTACATTTTCTTTCCTTTCTCTCTGTCAGCATCTCTTTCTATATATATCTCTCTGTGTATCGATCCATCTTCTCTATCTTTGCCTTAATTCTTCCTATATTTTCTTTTTCCTCCCTTTCTTCATTTAATCGTTCACTCACAGTTCTTCACCTTTCATATTCCCTCTCTCTTTTCTTCACTTTTCTCTCTCTTTCTTTTTCATTCATTTACTACCCTTCTAGATCCTAATTTTGTCTCCTCCCTGTTTTTCTTTTCTTCTCATCTATTCAGGCAGACACGACGCTGATCCACTTTCCTCTCTCTTTCATTTTCATTCCTTTTCTACCCCTCTAGGTCCTTCCCTTTTTTTTTCCTACTCCTCCTCCTCCTCCTCCTCCTCCTCCTCCTCCCCTCTGTTTTTTTTTCCCTCTCATTCATTCAGGCAGACACGACACTGATCCACTTTCGTCTATCTTTCCTTTTCTACCCCTCTAGGTCCTTACTTTTTTTTTCCTATTCCTCCTCCTCCTCCTCCTCCTTGTTTTTCTTTCCCTGTCATTCATTCAGGCAGACACGATATATACTTGCTTTCACCGGCTGCAAAATGCCAGGGGGGCAGCGCGTGACTTCACCTGGAGCTCTGCAATTAACTCTGTAATCTCCTTGTGTTGTGTTGCAGGGGAAAGTAAACAGACAGCACACAGTCAGATTCAGAAGTCGTAATAATACAGTACCCGCTTGTTAAGGGGAGATTCTCTTGTTGGTAAATTGGAAGGCTACTGATTCCTCCCAACTATGCCAGGAAACACATGCCCTTAATGTTACTTTAATTATTGAAGGATCTGTTTCGTGACAAAGTTTGGAGGAATCACAGACCTTCCAATTCACCAACAATAGAATTTTCCCTTATCAGGTTCCGTTGAAAGGGGGATGGGTATTGTCACTTTATTCTTACACTCTGGGCCGTATTCAAGAACATTCATGGTGTATACGATGGCGTGGTACCGATACGATGACACCATAGACAAACAACAGGGCCATCGTACCGCTACCACACCATCGTATGCACCACTGAGGTTCTTGCATACGGTTCTCTGTGTCACAATCATTTTTCCTCTCCTTCTTTCCTCCCTCACTTCATACACACCCACTTTCTCTCCGCATACACAGACACACTAACACACAGAGAGACAAAAAAATAAAAGACTCGAACAAATTTCCTCATACGTCAATATGGTATTTCTTTATGTCTTCATGAATAAGCTTCAAACCTGAATCATGACATTTAGATATTTCATGTTACATAATGTAGGCTAACTATGTGATGTTGGAAAAATATGTGGGAGAAAATTACAAACATAAACCGAGATGAAAAAAATACTTGCAATGAATGAAAACGAATATGTGTTTGGCGCTTCTGACGCGATTCAAGACTCTGGTCAGAAAATTGGAGGTAAACGAGGCCTTTACATATTGCCACGAAACACCACCTATATGGAAGGAGCTTGTTTCATGGCATAGTCAGGAGGAATCAGAAGCCTCCAATTCTCCTACACGATCACATAGTCCTTAAATACCTGAAGGTCCTGTATGGATCACCTACTATTAAGTCTGAGTGCTGCATAAGATAAGAGTCAATACGAATCACTGGTTAATTTGTCTTCAGTCGGCATCTGTTTTGAGAAGCACCAAGCTCAATCATCAGGTGGAGTGATTGGGGATTGGGAATTGGGGATTGGGGGGAATCAGACAACATAAGGCCCGAGCATGATTATATTTTGCTGTTTTGTCATCTATCTTATTAATGGTTGAGTCACCTAGTGTTTCGTACTTGCTTAACCTGTGTTGCGTTGTGTGATAATACCTTCATTCCAGTCAGTGAAAACCTATACCAGAAAGCTGAAATTTCCATTATTTTCTCAAGAGTACAGCGTAAGACAGAGACTGGTGGTATTGCAAGAGCAGAAGGTTCCTCCTCTCGAATGTGACTGTGAGTGGACGGGAGTGAGGCAGGCAGGAAGGCAGGCAGGAAGGTAAAGAGGGAACATAACAGTTAGAGTGAATGTGTGAGTGTGGTGTGATGACCCCTGCCATACACCCACTAGGTATCCAACTAGAATATTATGAGGCTCCATGTGTCCGCTATTTGACAACATTTTCTTTTCCATACGTCGGGCAGCCTGATAAAAATGCAAATTTAGTTAAAAAAACGTAAATATTTGAGCGAGCGCAAACGTCATGATATCAAACCAAAAGCAAAAATTATATAAAAACAATGTAAAAAAAATAATAATAAAAGCTATTAGAGGTGAGGACGAAACCCACATCAGAATATACTGAACCGAGTACAATAATCGCGGGAAGGGAAAACTTTGCTCACATAAGGATAAAATAAGACCAGCGACCGCCAACACCCAGGCATGCAGGGGAAAAAATATAGAGCAAACCCCAAACCGAAGACACTTGGGGACTACGAGAGACAGAACAACACCAACCCGGATTTGTTCACCTCCTGGATGAGTTTTGGTCCGTCCAGTTGCACCGTTAAAACCTTGATCCCATTCCCAGGAGTTTAATTAAATTTCTGGAGCACTCACCGTTTTATATGTCGTAACAAAATTTACTCTTGTTCATTTACTCTTGAACCTCATTTTCCTTAACTCTTGACGTCGTGGTTTTCTTTGTGGTGGTAATTCAAACGTTTGGTGATAACAAGAGTGGAGTTATTTTATCAAGTAGCCTGTATATGTCATGAGGAAGGGAACAAAAGTAACAAAAGAAAAAAACACCGATACTCGTATATATTTTTTTTTACAATGGTCAGAGTAGTAAGCACTGAGTATTCCTAAAACACTAGCCATGCACTCTGCTATACGAGTTACAAATCAGGAGAAAAATAATAACAAATCCACTCACCACACTCCCACGTCAATGTAATATGTATATACCGGTACTACTCCTCTTGCCAAGCCTCTGTCTGCCTCGTCACCAAATGTCTCTCAGAGTATCACATCCCCATCTGGCCCGGCGCTTCTTGAGATTTCCATGGCCTGCATAAAAGAACAGCCAAGGTCTCCCAGAGGCTCTCAAAAATTGCAAATAGCCGGCCATTTCGATTCAGTCGGAGGTCAAGTGGAGAATGTTCCAAGTTTAGCGAATTAATGCTACCTGATTACATGGGAGACGCAGCCGTTAAGGGGGTCGGTCTGCTGGGCCAAGGAGGAGTGGGGCATGGGGGGGGGGGATTCTTTCGTTTTGTGAGAACGGGAGGTAGTAATTTTATGGGGAGGGGAGGGGAGGTGAGGGCAGGGCAGGGCAGGGCAGGGCAGGGCAGGGCAGGGCAGGGCAGGGCAGGGCAGGGCAGGGCAGGGCAGGGCAGGGAAGGGGAGGGAAGGGGAGGGAAGGGGGGAGGGGAAGGGGGTCACAGAGTAAGGGAAGGAACCGAACGCTTAAATATTCCCCCTTTATTTTCGCCTTATTTTTCAGCGGCAGGGGGTCATCCCAAGGCAGTAATTAGTGGTAATAGCAAAACTTGGGACTGGGTGGGAGTTTTAGCGGCTGTACTCCTTGGAACACTGCCTAATATCCTGTAATTGAAGAGAGCCCCTCCTGCCGCCACCGTCACCACCACCATCGTCACCTTCAGCGCCACCGTCACCATTACTGCTTGTATATTATTAACACCTTCACCACTAGTATTGTCCTCGTAGCCATCACCACCACTACCATCAACATCATCATCACCATTTTTGCTGCCACCATCGACATTCATACCATCACAAACACCAACACAAACACCACCCTCATCATTATTGTCCACCATCATCATTTTTACCATCACAAACACCGTCACTACTCTCATCATTATTGCAACCACAAGCACAACCATCACCAATATCCTTACAGCTACCACCACCACCACCACCATCACCACCACCACCACCACCGTAGCAGACAACATCACCACCACACCCTTCACCTCCTCCTTTACCCTCCTCTCTTTCGTTACCTTCGACTTTCCTCTTGTGTGAAATTGCCCCCTTCCCCTTATTTACTCCTCCCTCCCTTCCTTCCACATCTCTAAACCTCTCCTCCTTCCTCCTTTACCCTCACATCCTAACCTCTCCTCTTTCCCACCTCACATCTTTCCTTCTCTTCCCTTTACAACCCTCCTCTTTCATATATTTCATTTCCCTTCCTTCCACTCTCCTCCTCACCCCACCTACTTCATGCTCCTCAAGATCTGGACGACTGTTTTACGATGATTTTCCACTGTGATTCATATGTGTGTCCGATACGGTTTTCTTGAAGTCAGACGAAAAATCAGATCATTGCATTTTTGTCTGTCAACATTAAAAAAAGAAACAAGAATACAATGAGATGACATCATAGGGAGATAAGAGAAACCAAATAACTTAAATAAAATTATAAGATCAAGAATCTATATGAACGAGAAAGCGGAATCTAAGAAACCAAATAAACGAAATGGAAAAAGCACAAGAAAATGTATAATATCTACGTAAACAAACCCCCATCCAGGGCTGTTGAGAATTCCCAATATGCTCTACCAAGCCAAATAGCCTATGTTGGAACACATTCTGGCACATAGCTTTTTATATTTAATTCAGAAACAACAAATGCTATATATATCAAATATAGACCCATTTAATGAAAGACATACAGTCGGCAGCATAACTCGTGTCGCCTCACTCAGCATTTCTTGAAGGAATATATAAAGGGTAATAATGGAACAAACACATACACCATACAAAAATACAATATTCAAATGGAAAATTAATATACTTCTGTTTTTTTTTAGTTTACGAGCCTATAAAGCTTATATTTCCATACTGTATTTAATGCTTTGGCAGGTATGGCCGCATGACTTTTGCGGCAGACTGTACATTGCTAGTTAACAGGATTTTGTATGGCCCCGTTTGATTTTGAAAATAAAGTTTATTTGTCGAGCACAAGACCTAATGTAACGATTGTGTAACACACACACTCACACACATACATAGAATATATAGGTATATAATATACATGTTTATAAATATTATCCTCCTCCCAGCACTACCATTCCAATCTCTTTCTCACAGAATATCATCACCCCATTCTCCTCCTGCTAGTAAGGTACCACCTCCCAAATCTCTTTCTTCCTACACCAGTGTATAACTTCCTGGCCACCTGCAGGGTTCGACTCGATACTGTTTGTAACACACGGTGCCAACCAATCATCCTGTGTTAACCTAGTAGCCTACATGACTATCCAGCTTCCAACACCAAGTTCCTATGGGTAACAAGGATAAACCTATACAAATATGAACACACACAACAACACACACACAAATGCACGCACGCACACACAGAAATAACGAGGGGAAGCACAACCTCACTTTGTAACATTTTCTTGCCTCTCATTTCCCCAAACGAGGTTCGTGATTGTTTTCCGAAGCTGAAGGAACCTTTGTGTGCGAAGGAGCGGAGAGGAGTTGCCCCGGTGACAGCCCTTCACACACCTCGTCCTGACACCAGCTCATTCGTAGTGCCTTCCTTGAATGTCCTGCCATATTTCTGTGCAGTCAGACGGTCCTTTCTCACCACACACCTCCTTGCAACACACTTCCTTTTCATTCCACATCTTCCCTCTCACCACTCATTCCTTCTCATCATCAACCACCTTCCTTCTGACAATACCTTTCTCTCTCCATATATTTTTTTCCTCCCTCCACACAGCTTTCTTCTTTCCGTACACATTCCCCCTCATTACACATCGTCCCTCCAATTACACTCATTTTGCGAGTTGCCTTTCTTCTCTTTCATAACACACAACATAGGCTGGACGTGCGAGGTGAACGAGAGAGGGAGTGGCTGGATCCCCGTCAGGTGGGGTCCGGGGCGGGGTTAGAAGTGGGGCCTGGGGCGGCGACACTCCGGGTAGGGCCCCTCACACCTGCACATCGTGGCCTCTACACCTGCAGGGCAGACTTCAGGCTTCAGCCCACCAAGACCACCAGAGTTAACCTCACCATTATCGGTAAGAAGTGGATATTTAGGATTATTTTTTACACATGCAAACGTTTAAGGGGTTCATAATTATCCTTCGATACTCATATGTTTTTATAAAGGACTTACTAAAATAATAGCCAAACAAACAGGCAATAAACAGGTAAACATAAAGACCAACTCAGTAAATAGCCATAATCTTCATAAACATTATTATAAGGATACACTTTACGCTAGGATATAACCCCATGTTTGAAGGCAGGGAACATAATTATTTTTTGTTTTATCTATTTAGGCCTACTCTAGATGAATGAACTTTATGCAGAGAAATTTATTAATATCTTTAAAAGTATGACTATCTTGAAAATCAAACCCAAGATATTCGAGCTGCGACCACACCACAATAACCACTGTGATACCGTAAATAAAAAAAATAAAAAATATTAGGCTTTCTCCTCTCCTTTCCTGACTTGCACTCCAGCCTTTCTCTTGCCAGGCTCCCTCCATCCAGTTTCCTCCTGACCTCACTTAATCTTCTTACCCCTCTTTGGATTCTATCATTTTTATCTTTTCTTCTTCTTCTTCTTTCTTTGGAGCTTCACCATTCACCTTGATCTCGTTTTTGTGTCCCCAGTGTCCCCTTTTCTTTTCAATCTCTTGACATCTTTCTTTTCTCCGGCTCTTTTACCAATACTCTCAATTACTTTCTATATTTCTTCATCTTGTCACCGATTTCCTCACATTCGATCCTTCTTTCCTCGTCTCACATCCATCAAACAACATCAAACACATCACTACTACAATACAGCACACTCCAAGCCACATCACCTCCACCCCACACTATCCACCACGTCACATCCCCAGAACACACAACATCACATCACACACAATACAAATACCACTCACTTCGAGTCTCGCTTCCCAAGCACCATAATGAATGTTTCTTTAAGGTGGTAATTCTTTTTTGGTACATTGGAGTGCCTTGATTCCTCCAAAGTATGCCAGGAAACATGACAAGAAGAGCAAAAATAATGTTGTTCTGTTGCTTGGAATTGCTTGGAAGATTCAGTTGCTCCAGATTTGCCAACACAAAACTTCCCCCTTAAGGTGATTCCAGTTCAGCCCCAGTCTTTTGGTTTCCTCAGTGCCCCCGGCGAGTGTGAGTGTGGTGGAGGGAGGGGATATGGCGCGGCGCCCCCTTGTCCCTGTCAGCGGCCAATTGGGTCCCTTCCTAGAGGGGGATTTTATAACTCTCACCTGCGTCGCCCATGGAGGTAGGCTGATAATAAATTCTCCGTGTTATTCTAATTCGTATCAATTAGTACTTATCTTACAGTATATCTCACTCTTACAAACCATAGATATATTTAAATACATTATATTTACACAAACACACAAACACACACAAACACATATTAGCCGTTGTGGTAACCTCCCCCAGGTGACCCTCGACCCTTGGTGTGGTGGTACCTCAATTCACACCTCCTGGACGACGAGATGGAGTCGGAAGAGCGGAACTACATGTTGAGGGACTTTAACGAGACGATGGACATATCGGCAGTGCCCCTGGAGCCTTACAACACGGTGACCCTGGGACCCCTGGCACGATACCACCTACTGCAGCCTCTCTCATGTCGAGCCAGTAATAGTAATCTCACACTCCCCACTTCTCTCACCCTCACCCTCGATCTCAACTGTAAGTATACTTCCTGCTTGTGTTGTATTATTTGTACACGTAAAAAGTTAACTGGCGCCATAACCATCTTTTTAAAAATTATTATACAGTAGTGTTAAAAAATATGTTCTCTTGAAGGATACCTGCAATATATATATTTTTTCTTTTGTATTTTGAAGAACTATTTCGATGCCAAATATCATGACCCCCTTTTTTTAGATAATTTAAGACACTATTGGAATATATAATCGAAATACAAAATATGACAAGTGTCACATAATTATGAACCAGCCGAGCCTGATGGTGAAAAGCAATCATCAATCACCAAAGGTCTGAAGCACCAAGCAACATCCATGAGTTGTTGTTACACCAAGAAAGAAAGGTTCATATTTCTCAGAGCCTCTATAAAAAAATTGTGTGTTTATACTGTGTGTTTATACTGAAAGAGCGACTCCAATTCCCGAGAAAATTGCCCGGATTGTCTTTGCACTGTTACCCAGAGCTCGTATCTTGGACATATGAAGTAATTATGAAGTTTCATTTATTTTGGTAATGTAAGACTGAGGAAATGGTGAGGCTCTGGTGGTATGTATATTATTATCCATGATATGCCCTTCATACATGTCACTACAGACTAATACAGATGTGTAGTGGTTAAAGAAAAACGAAAATACATGTCCGTGACAGCATTGTAGTCCTCTGGGTTAATAGGAAATAAATTTTGTGTATGAGGTCATCACAAAGGAATAATGTGTGTGTGTGTGTGTGCGGCGTGTGTATGTACTGTACGCGTGGTGCGGCGTGCGTTTGAAGGTACGTGCGTTCGTGCGCAGTCGCCTTATTTATACCTCTGTAATATATTTATGAAATCACAGGTGCTTCGTCAGGATACGTTCATAGTCGGACAGTTTGTTTTTATTCATGTTTGTTGAGTAATTTGTATAACTTTGGATGCTGTAGAAATTTGTACGTATACAGAGAATAATTTCAATGTTCGTGTGTGTGTGTGTGTGTGTGTGTGTGTGTGTGTGTGTGTGTGTGTGTGTGTGTGTGTGTGTGTGTGTGTGTGTGTGTGTGTGTGTGTGTGTGTGTGTGTAAATGCTTGCACTTTTTTGTTTTTGTCTCTAAGTGCATAACGCGTTGACGGGTGTGTATCAGTATTACCAAATGTTGTGTGATAGTATTTCATGGCTACAAACCTTCTACGTGACAGATGTACAGTGGACGTTCGATACTAAAACAAAAAAATAAAACAGACTATAGTTGATCTGTCAGAGGAGCAGATCCACTAATTTCGAGAAGGTAAACAGCCGGACTCTAAATGTTTACAGAGTGAGGGTTGGCAGTCTCTTCTCTTGTTATTTTTAGTGATTGGCGAGGACCACTTCATTCCACTCTATCTCAGTTGGGTCGAGTGTTGGTCCATTGAAGGTTCCGATTTAACAAATATTGCTATAAATTGTTGATGTAAACTCCCAGTATTTCTCATTCATAGCTTGCTTGTGTAGCATATGCACTTAAGGGGAGATTGAGATTCTTTTGTTGGTAAATGGGAAGGCTACTGATTCCTCTTAACTATGCCAAAAATAGACGCCCTCATTGGTACTGACTGATAGGGGATTTGTTTTGTGATATAGTTTGGAGGAATTAGAGACCTTCCAATTCACACACACACACACACACACAAAAAATAAAAAAAATCTCCCCTTAAGGCTATGTATTAAGTTGTTTTGCCTCTGAGTTATTTTCATTGAACCCCTGAAAGCCTTCGAAGTCTCCGCTACAAGTATAATGATATGTTGTTAGCCCGAGTGTACAAATCAAGGTATTTCGATTACCGGTAGTGATACTGTGGTGAACGAGTCACGAGAGCCCTTCCATCTGAGAATAAAACCTATATGTATATTATAAATCGGCTTCCCTTCCCGTCCAAGTCTTATTCCGTCGAATCAATAATTCCATTCCAGGCTGACTCACTAAACTGATATTGCATCACCCACAACGCCTTCCTCCCCTTCACCTTATTTTCCTTCAAGCAGAAACTCAAAATAGCTCCGTCCAATGTGCTGCACTCTTACTTTCTGAACGATTCTTAGTAACAGAGATTGACAAACATCACAAAAGTCTCTGATTGAGTTTAGCCAAATATAGAACATCAGGGGGACTGAATAGCAAAAAACCAATGTATTTAAAGCCTATGACATACCCGTCGTGTCAAGCCTCAGCGTACAGACATAAATAACAATAGCACATTTTTCGGTCGTGCTGTTCCGTCTTTCATCGTCCATTATCGAATCAGAATTACTTGGGTTATATGATACTCGAGATGTCCTTCAGTCCTTTGAAGCCAAATTGGAGGACGAAGAAAACAGAGGATGGAGGAAAGAAAACATGTTAGTATGATAACCGCTTTACTGCCTCTCCCAGCGCCGCCCCTGCACCTGAGTCTGACACAACAAAGTGAAGAGAGGCTACGTGTTCCAAATTCCCACAACTGAAAATATTTGGCAACAATTCTGATATCCTCACTGACCTCACGTTTCCACTCATCACTTTACATTCTGTCGTTCGTCACTTAAGTACTGTACCTCTCTCTATATTTGACTCCTTCTCTCCTGTATATTTCACAATGACTCCTCCACTTAATCATACTACACTGATGCCATCACTCCACTCCATCACAGAAGCATTGAGTTAACCCGGGAAGCTTGGCCTTGAACAGAAAGTCCTCAATCTCCAAATAGTAATGTTTAGGTACAAATATATGCAAACGTCCATTCTGAGTGGTGTGGTGGGAAGGGATTTTTGCTGTACTTGGATAGAGGGAAAATAATTATTTACGGGCTCAACATCACCAGCAATACTTGCCCTGGATTACATGTAGGAAGGAAGAGCACAGAGAATGTTAATAGCCCAACCAAAGTGCATTATATAAAATGATAGCAACAAGAGAGCTGCTGAAATCAACACACAGTAAATGTTGGAGACGAGGAAAACCAGGAGAAGATCTGTTACTCCAGCGTCCCGTCCCCAGAGACATGAGAGCTTAATTAATCCTCACTCCCTACTTTTCCTTCCCCCCATTTCTATCCACTCAAGCTGCCGCCGCGAGTATGAGACTAATATTCAAGGGAGAGGAAGAGTCAAAGTAAGACTGATTGGTTATAAAGATGAAGGCAACAACTGTGCCAGGCCAGAAGGACCTTGTATCATAAGGGAGAATGAGACCAAGAGGAGGGACAGAAAGAAGAAAGGAGGAACAAGGGAAGATAGGAAAGGAAACGGTTTGGGTCCGAAGGGGCGCCAAAATCCTAAAGTTCTGTCCCCATCTGTACAGGCAATACCACTCCTAATGCTGTAATTTTTTTTTGACAATGTGATCGCTCATTTCTATTACCTAGATACCAAGATCATATATTTCTTTGGGTTTTCGTAGAGTGCGTAATATAATTATAATACCAAAGAAAATTGTAAGGCTACTGAAAGATATATATACGTATTTATATATAGATACATTTATGTTTTAATGTGCATCGTAAAATAAAATAAGCATAGTCTTCACTACGGGAATTTAATTAAAAACATTTGCGCACCGTAGAGTGGATTTGTTTTCATAATGGTAATAAACACGGTGTGAAGCAGAGCAGTGTCATGCCCCAACATCATTGTATTCCCTTGTCAACTATTATATATCATAATAAACCAGGATGACAAATAATCCATCACCATTTGTTATGAATTAAACTACTGACAGATTTTTACGTGACGGGATATATTTATAACATAGCCTACTCTGTTCAAAGGAGGTTGAAAATTCCGCAGAGTTTAAAATACATGTTGATACAAAATAATGGTTCATATGAATTCACTTGTATTGAAGGGATCCAATACATTTCAAAGTGAATATTGCAATTCTGGTGTGGCATAAATACGAGAAGGTTTTATTTTATTAAAATTATTTTGTTTTCTTTTAGGTGTCGTAATATATTATGGTTTTCCGACTTTATATTATCGATTACATCATCATTTTGTCTTGGCTACCTTTAAAGTAGTTTTCTATTCAAAGGACGTTATTGAACGTAGTGTAAAGACACACGTCAACGTCTGGTGTTTTATGCATAATTTTTGTTTAGTTTTGCATTGACTGTGGCTTGAACGATGAAGATCATATGCAAATTATTACAAATGTTCTATGATTTTCCATCACTGTGATGGAAGCCTGACTTGACGCTTTCACTATAACTTTGACATGAAAGCCGCCCCGGGAACGTTTTTACAGGGAAAGAATACCCAACCAGAACTCTTTGTAAACAGGGGAGATTTTGCATCGTTGTCAATTAAAATAGCTCTGCAATCACACACAGCTTTGAATATGATGGGTTATGTATAGTACAGAGTCTGCTACAAAACATCAAAAAGATTTCAGCAATCAGTATTCCCTTTTAAGCATTGATTTATTGTGGTAAAGCATATATGTAAATCGTTAGCTCACGTCTGATTATAAAGCACCGATAAGAACACTATTATTATAATTTAGTTCAAATATTGGTACGGGCAAATTAATTAGACTCGTGATACACGCAAACATTGACACTCACATTTCACCATAAGTGCTTGACCTTTTTACTACACACCTCTTCCCAATCCACCCTTAGCCATCAGTCCAACACACCTTATACACACTTACACTGTACACTATATATCCACACTAACAACTCCGCCACACTACAACGACTAAGCTACTCCCCCACATCACAATGACCACTACCACACCACGACACTTCACTCCACCACTCTCCACTACTCCTTTCTATCAAACAGTTTTGTTCCACCCTAGCACAATGACACCTCGATTTCGTGGACACCTGGGAATAATCCACAACAACACTATGTACTCTTTAGATTAAATGGAAGTGGGACTGTGCATCATCATGTTCAGTCACTTGTTACTCACTGTAGCGTGTTTGAGTTCTCAGAAATACACGAATTCTGGAGTACAACCAAAGCTGCTGAAAAGGTGAAAATATTTTAAGTTTACGGTTTATAAAATAATTTCCGCAATTAATGTTTGCCGGAAAAATTCCTAGAAATCTCGTCATTACTGCACTTTAATGTTAGGTGTTGGAAACGCAGCTAAATTTTTGGTAACCTTGTGACAAAAACAGTTTCAAGTAAACCCAGGACTACCATTTGTGAATATGAAGGTGGCCAGGGTATATACTGGGTGAAATATATCCTCTGGTTGTACAGTCACGAGCACTAATAAGTATACTATGTCCAGTGTCGGAACATAAAAAATGTATATAGCTTTGGTTGAAGCTTTGAACAGTCCAATTCACCAACGAAACAATTCCAATGGAGATCGTATAATACATTTACTTACTGTCTTTAGGTTTTCGAAGTACACCTGAATACTTATCAATGCTCGTACAAGTAGTTTCACCTCTAACTGTTACCATGGCTAGTGTTTCAAGTCAAGTGTAACACACGTGTGATTCTTTCTGAGGAAGACTCAAACTTACCGGTACAGTACTCGGTCAGAGGGACAGCTGCTACTTATAAACTTCGGTAAAGAGAGAAAAAGAAAGAAAAAAAAAAGTGCTGCTAAATCTTAGCCAAACTCTCCACCGATTGTAGCTGTCAGGTACAGTAAAAATATACTTTAAGCTTCATGACTTTTAACACTGACTGCTGCCAAACTTCACTATGACAGTGGCTTTTACGTATGAGGATGATATGTGACAGAATAAACTGCAAGAATTCGATATGACGGTTTGTACCCTCATGCCCTTGTTGACTGTGGGCAGTTATGCTTTACTTACAAACAAATAACCAAACATTGTCTTACTATCAAGTGTTTAGGATATTGATGACATTGTGGTTGAAAATGTAAATTAATGGATAAATGGATACATACAAAGACAGCCTACATACATATGTTCATATGAATCCATATGTGAAGGTATATATTCATATATATATATAAATACACATTGCGTGTAGATTGTTGAAACGTTTCCGTGTTGTGGGTACATTTTTTGTTTGTGTGGATGTTGGTGAGGGTCACTGAGGACCGTGTCCGGCAAGAAACGAGATAAAAGGTTATTCCATCACGTCGGTATTGGAATTCTGGAGGTCCAACTTGGAGGGCAGGAACACACACACACACACTTTATAGTCTGTACCACGACCACTCACACGATTTCCACACACACACACACACACACTACCTTCCACTTTATTTTGCAAAGCCTTCCGTAGCGCTTTGGGATGCAGGCAGCACCAACGAGTGGGCCTAGGCTGGTCAGGGAGGGATAGGGGTGGGGAGGGGGAGGAAAAGGGGTGGGGAGGGGGAGGGGAGGGGTGGGGGGGGAGGGGAGGGGACGGGAAGGGGAAGGGATGGGGAGGGGAAGGGAAGGATGCCACACATATTTCCACTCCACGAGAGGCAAAAGGTTGGAAGTGAAGGCTGCGTGAGGCCAGATATCAAATTTTTTTTTTTCTCTCTCTCTCTCTCTCTCTCTCTCTCTCTCTCTCTCTCTCTCTCTCTCTCTCTCTATCTCTCCATCGCTTTAGTCGCCTGAACAAATGTATGTCGGTCTAGTAAGGCTCTGAAATTAAATGATGTTATTATCTGTAGCCACAAATACTGCAAGTATAAAGTTCAAATGACCGGTATTTAATTATATAAATATTTTTGAACGTCATGTCTTTAAACTGCAAGTTTAGCATCCATGGGCAGGTACAGCATTACTCAGTACCTTCACGTAAAGACAAATAAACATATATTCCTGTTACGAGCGAAGATTTTGAGTCATGAATAGGCTAGTGAAGATTGTCACTAAATTCCATTCTGTTCTATCTTGCTTATAATTCTCTCATGGCGAAATTTTAAACATGTCCTCATTTCTTCCTGTTTCCTCTTCATTCAATCATGTTCTTGGTGTGTCATGTTTTTATCATTTTGTTTCTTCACAATGTTCTTACTTCATATCATTGTAGTCCTTCCTACACCAGACCCATGACCTTCTCACTGCCTCCTCCACAGTACCGCCCCTGACCGTCAGGATCCGTCCCCCGGAGGAAATGGCTCTGAGATCGGGGGGCACGTACGAGGTGACGTGTGAAGTGTCGGGGGCGCGGCCCCCCCCTACCATAACCTGGTGGAGTGGCCGCCAGAGGGTACTCCACGCCACGCTCACGGTCAGAACCATCTTATTGTTTACATTGTCAGGGTTATGAGTCCAGTTACTCCTTAGGTTACATTATTATTATTCTTTAGGCTGCACGCTTCTGGAGTCTCCTTCTCCCCCTGTTCCCTACATACTCTTCAGTCACACCACCAACCACCTTTATATCTTCTCTCATCAGAACCACTTTTATTATCACAGCATCAAGTCATTTTTTTCTGATGACTCATTGCCACAGTAACTCCTCAAATTGCCTCACGGGTTCAGGTATAAAACCTACTCAACGTAAACAGAAACATCAGTCCATGGAACCAGCAAAATTGTTTCACCCTCCCTCAAAAAAAAAAAGAATAATAATAAAAAATGAATAGATAAACAAATAAATAAATAAATAATTTAAAAAATATAAAAAATAAATACAGAAAGGTATATATATATAGTCATACCTCTTGTTTTATGGTGTCAGAGGTCATCGGATGGGAACGTGACTGTGAGCCGGGTAACAGTAACCCCACAGCGCCAGGACGATCGCTCTTTCCTGCGTTGTATCGCCGAGACCCACGCCGCCCCCGCCACGTTGGAGGACACATGGGTTATGGATGTCCTGTGTAAGTCACTCTTTTCCTCTAATTATCTCCTTATCTATGTTTCGGATGTAAGATCTAGATGGCAGGGTAGTGGATAAAAGTGTAAGGGAGATAAATACTGTAAACTTATACATACACACACACACACATACACATACATACATACATACACTCTGCTTAATTAAAATGACTAATGCCTTAACATAACCACGTCTGCCTTAACATAACTAACCACCTCAATCTTTACATAACAAAATCTGCCTTTAAAATAACCACGTCTCTCCTCCTCCTGGTCTCCAACGCCACCCCCCATCCCCCCACAGACCCACCCAAGGCTTCGTGTAGCTTCGGGGCGTCGCTGGACGTGGCCAACATTAAGGAAGGTGACGACGTGTACTTCGAGTGTGCCATCGATGCCAACCCCAGGGCACACCTTGTTACATGGCGTCACAATGTAAGTCACTGAGAGGTCTGTATGTATTCCTAGTATTATCAGTAGGGATTTCATGGTTAGACAAGGAACGCGCAGGAAAGAACGTGAGGATAAGGAATGTGCAGAAAAGGAGCGAGAGGGTATGGAACGTGTTTAGGAAGTGTTTATGTTTGTTGAGTTTGGTAGAGGCGTTGGTCGGCGGTACAAGGTGTTTTGAAGTGATAAGCTTCTCAGTAATGTCAGAGTTTATTGAAAGAGAAGTCTCTGTACAGTGGAAAGAGAATATGGGGAATGTTTGGTGTTACCCCTTTGAGGCTCGTTATCAGAATGAAAATCTATTGACATACCAAGTAAGCTTACCGGAAGCGAACAGCTTCCGGCGTGACTCTCTAATGTAGTCAACAGATGACCAAGCCTGTGTGTCTCTTTTAAGCTGTCTCCAACTGTATTCAGCAAGTTATTTAAAAGATGAAACAATCACTGACTCAAATACATGTGGAGCAGCACTAAGTTCAGCGCACACGTTTATACTTGTCTTTGGCCTGAGTCATATCCCCATGTGAATATGTGCATTCTACATACATAATTTTATGTGTGTTAAAGTGATATATTTGTGGTATACATATGTAGACTAACCGGTACAAACGTGGGGACAAGGAACGTGAGGATAAACAATGTGGTGACAAGGAACGTGCAGAAAAGGAACGTGGGGACATGGAACAAGGGTACAAGCAACGTTAGGATAAGGAATGTGGTGATAAGGAACGTGGGGTCAGCATGATAAGAACACGACAGGAGGCACGGTCAACTTTGCTGATCTCACTCACTGACTCCACCGTTTCTGTCATGTCTCTCTCCCTCTCTCTCTCTCCCTCTCTCTTGTTCATTTTCCTCCCTTTCTTTTCTACAGCCTTCATCTCCTTAATTTTCTCTCTCTTTATTTACATATGAACTTTCTTTTATTAGTTTATTCATTTTTTCTTGCCCCTCCATGCTGTGTTGCTTCATGTCTACTTTCATGTCTACTTTTTTTGTTTACATATCCACATTCTGTTTAATAATTTTGTGTTTAGTCCTGTCTCCACTTCTCTCTCCCTTCTCCCCTATACCGACGACATCATCATCATCACTTGTCAAATATTAAAATATGCAAATTATACAAAACTAGCCAGGGAAATTACCAACACAAAAATGCCAACCATTAAAAAGCCATCGAAACACTCTAATAACCTGGCAAAAATGGCTACCGATTTCAAGTGCCCAGTATTTGAGAGAGAACCGTAGGACCAGCGCTAAAGTGTGAAGTAAATATTCATCATTATACGTGTATATTAGAGGAACTTTGCATTACCCAAAAAAGAAGAAAAAAAAAAAAAATATTAAGTTGACAATATACGTGTGAAATAGAAAATTATATCTTGGTTGGTTTCACTGGACGAACCTTAGTTTAAACTCTGATAATAATACAGTGAGTCACGGTTACTGTTTATGAATCTTATTTGCTGCCCACACTTTGCAAATATTACGTATTAACATTTTCTGGCCACCTTCCTACAAAATAAATAAAAATATAAAGGACAAATAACAAAAAAAAATACAGCAAAGTGCCAAACTCATGTTTGTACCCAGGTTACAAAACAAGCCACATGAAGCTTCTACCCTCATGCACCTCTTGTAGTCTACTGTACCTAAAGCTTGGCAATAACCAGGTTCTCAACAGGGGTTCCACTTTACCTTCCCGATCCCACCATTTCACTTTCCTAGACTATTTTGAACGTATATATATTTTCACAGCCACCGTCTCTCAGGAGTACGAGTTGGAGTAACATTTATTTTCCCCACAATTTCCAATAATGTTTACGATGTTTCTCTCTTCTGTTGTCATTATATGCTTCATGTGTGCGTCCCCCTTTCTCTCTCACTCTCTCTCTCTCTCTCTGCTCTTTGTATATCATCTGTCCTCTCCTCATACCTTTTCCTCTCTTTATTACTTGATTTTTGTTCCTGTTTTCCCGTCTCGTCCCGTCATTTACATCCTGATCTAGTTCACAATTTATCTTTGCTCTATTCTTTCCACACATCTATACATGATTTACCTTAAGTTCGGTATATTTTTCAGCTCATTTCATCGAACTGTCTACAAGATACCACAACGCCCTCTCTATATGCCACAAACTACTCCCTGTACCTATTCTTTATTAATGCAACAAAATTACTCTCTATGCTTCCCTCACTCTTTGTTCCCCACAGAGTGAGAGGCTGGAACACAACATTACTGCTGGTGTGATCGTAAGCAACCAGAGTTTGGTGCTGCAGCAGGTGATGAGGGCACAGGCAGGGCGGTACTCGTGTCAGGCCACCAACACCATGGGGCTCGGGTCATCAAACTCACTCAGGCTGGACGTCAAATGTTAGTACGCTTGTTGTCTTCCCTACGTGATTACTTTTGATCTGTCTGTTTGGTACGACGTGTATTATATTTATGTTTGGTCTCAGTAATTGTCTATATTTTCATATATTACGGTACTCAAGACGAATTCCTCTGGTCTCTAAATTTATCATAGGTAAAGCAGTTTCTTGTCTAGTGCCTGCCTTCAATTACAATAGTTACAATCATTGTGGTGTGTGGGTAACTGTTTTGTCTGCTGGTTGCCTTAATTAAATGCCTGTATCTATCGCGGATGAACTGAATATTTTGTAGGAAAACTTCTGTCAATATTATGGTTCGACACGCAGATTATAAAAAGAGTACAACCGCTGCCACTTGTCTGTAACAGTGAAATCGCTGCTGGTATAAAAATGTATATATTCTTTTTATCCCAAACTTTTTCCTCAAGTCTTGTTTCACCCCATCATATGCATCTGACACTGTGTTTGATACTGTCTCTTTCAGTGTATGCGTTTGTGATTGTTTCAGTGTTTGTATCTCAACGAAACTATGTGTGTCTGTCTCAGTGTAGGCTACATATCTGTAAACTGCTTAAGGGAAGATAGCATATAAAAAAACAGCTACATAAGTTTGAAAAAGACGCGAGATTACATTGAAAAAAAGAAAAAAAAGAAAAGAAGAGGAGAGTGTAAGGTCGAAAATATTAAAGCTATTGGAAATGTGTGTGTCAGATAACCACGGAAGGACTGTGTGTCAGATCAGGAATAGTGGAGACAGAGAAATTGAAAAGCAATAATTTTGTGAACTTGCAAAAAAAAAAAAAAAAAAAAGTGCTCATTATTTGAAAGAGAGATCTGTCGCCAAAATAATTGAGGTCGGAATGGGAAGTGTGAGTGATCTGAAGGAAGAACATGTGAACTCGGGAGGGAGAGGAGGGAAGGAGAGGTCTGTGTGGGGTGTGTGTGTATGTGTGTGTGTGTGAGGTCGGGAGGAAGGTGTGTGTGTGTGTGTGTGTGAGGTCGGGAGGAAGGTGTGTGTGTGTGTGTGTGGGGGGGAGGGAGATGTGTGTGTGGGAGGGAGATGTGTGTGTGGGAGGGAGATGTGTGTGTGGGAGGGAGATGTGTGTGTGGGAGGAAGAGGTGTGTGGGAGGAAGAGGTGTGTAGGAGGGAGAGGTGTGTAGGAGGGAGAGGTGTGTGGGAGGGAGAGGTGAGTGTGGGAGGTAGGAAAAGAAAGGTGTGTTGGGTAGTGGCTGACAAGTGTGCACAAAGTAATCTTCTTTCCAAGGCTTTGCAGCAGAATGACTTCATCATCTCTGATTTTGTGGAAGAGACGTGTATTGCCTTCATTGCAGCGCTGCTTGCAACACACTAATGATGGTTTCACGGTAAGTTGGTGGTGGTGGTGGCATTATTTTCACATACCAACATGACGAGCATAATATTGTCATCCCTAGTAATTACTACACGGGATGTCATTACAGCACAGATCAAACATAAGTATATGGTGTGTGTACAGTAGATGCCTTAGAATAAAATGTATGGTTTAAACATACATCTGATTGGCAAGAGTACAAACTGGTAAGTATTTATACGGTTACTGTAAAACATTTCAAGAGAGAACCCACACCTGTAGACCTGACAATGTAATCACCGTATATGTCAGTATTTATTTAAGAATTATAGTGCACATTTTTACCAAATATAATATTAAGCGTCAGGAGATGGTAAGTAGTTTATACCCTTTACCTCAGAGCGCCTCATACGTGGCAGCTTCATCTCCGGCGCCTTTTTCTCCTGTACAGACGCCCCGGTGTGTTCGCCAGGCCAGGTGACTACATACGCTGTGGGACGGTACGAGGACGCGGAGGTGACGTGTCATGTGGACGCCAACCCCCAGCAGCAATCCTTCCAATGGACCTTCAACAACACGGCGGACACCATAGACGTACCACAGGGCCGCTTCACCTCAAGTAGTACCCACAGCATCATTACCTACACACCAATGACCACTCTCGACTACGGTACTCTGTTATGTTGGGCCACCAATGAGATCGGCACACAGCGTGAGCCTTGCGTCTTCCACATCGTTCCCGCAGGTGAGACATAGTAAGGCAAGTTACAGTACCTAGATGTCAATGTACAAACTGAGGTCTTATATAATTTAATCAAGCACCAAAAATCTTTATCGTTTGCATTAACTTTCCAGGCAACGAAGTTCTTTAAACTTAGTTATTTCTTCGGACAATAGTGGAATATATACTGAATATGTGGGTTTGGAAGGAAGGAAACTCGAATAGGAAAATAGCTAATGGATGCAGGATGAAAGAAACGTCTGAAGGCGGAATACCGTTCAAGCAGTCAGGACAAATGCAAAGAAGATGAAGGAGAATGTAGGTGTAACAGTGAGAACGTATCAGCTGCACACACGAGGAGAAAGCTGAAAGGAGGCGGGAGTGGAGAAATGGATCTGGTGCAAGACATAGGGAAAAATACAAGACACCAGAAATGAACAATGGGGGAAGTCTGAGGTAAAATTGGAGTCGAGGCAGGAAAGAGGAAACAAGGTCGCTTTCCAAATGTGAAGTGACACAACACCGGAGTTAGTAATGTATGTGTTTTTATTTTTGTGTATTTGTTGAGTCTCTGTCTCCAACTCCAAACTTTGTACTGCCCAGTGGGTAAGAACGTATTGGTTTACCTTCAAGAGACCGACTAACACAACGAACGAAGTGTAATTATATATCTTGCTCTTCCCTAACTGTGTTGTTTTCCGCATCCCAGGTTTATAGATCCACAAGTTTTACTCAGTGTGCACAATATACGGTACAAATTTCGCCCATCGCCAGGCAGTTCTTATAATCAAAATATAAGTTAGCAAAGCATTCAACCTTCAGTTTGAGTCTCACTTTGACAAAGGAATTAAGTGCTGAACACTTAACTGCGCTTTGCCATCCAAATCTACACCATACCAACCAATGTCACCCCAAAATTACAGGTTACTCACGAAGCTTATGAATCTAAGCATTCTAAGGGATTGTTTACCATTTGAATACTTCACATCACCAAAAGAAATCTATACTACTTACCATACTACTGATAACTTGAACATCAGATACCTTGCCAAAACACTGAATATCGTCATAATTAAAACCTTGAGGTCAATTATTTTCCTAAGTACAGACGTAATACACCCTTACACACTCCCTCACTTCACGCCACCTAATATCCAATGACACCATTCCAACACTACCATATCCCTGCTCCTCAGTCTTCACCCTCTGGATATTTGTTCCTTTTACCTCAGCAACACATCTGCCCTCTCCTGAACCTGCATGTGTCTTCGTTAGTGCAGATGTTTGTACAGGTGTTAGAATATGTGTTAGTTAAGGTGTTATTGTAAATGTTTGTTTGTTCGTGCCGGTAGGGACAGTTTGTGCTGCAGTGCCAGAGACATACTCGTAAACAGTGAGTGTCAGGGGGGTAGTAGGGTGCCTGTCGTAGAGTGCTGGAGGGAGTGCCAGTGGTAGGTAAAGTCCCTGTGTGTAGAGAAAGTAGTAATGCGCCTGTGTTTGGTAGATTGTGGTACAGTGTCAGAGGTGGAGCTTCATTAGTATTTAGTGGTAGAGTCACACAAACACACAGTATGGTAGGGTAGAACATGCCAGGGTGTCAGAATTATAGTGTGTAAATAAAGAGAGGGGTGCGTGTTGGAGGGTGTCTATAGGAGGGAGGACAAATGAGAGTAAGCCATACGAGGGGAAAAAAGAGAGGGAGTTGCACAATGAGAAATGCAAGAGAAAATGAGGATGGGGAGAATGAGAGAAAACAGAGAGAAATGAGAGAAGGTAAAACGTGGAAGAGAGAGAGGGGAGTGAGGAAATGAGAGAGGGAAGCGAGAGAATATAAGAAAAAAAAGAACGAAAGAGAAAGGAGAAAGAATAGGAGAAAATTATGAGACAAGAGTAAAAACGGGGTTGATAGGTGGAAAGGGAAGTACATCACATGACAAGGTGATTGAAAGAGGTCAATGAAGAATGATAACAAGGAGGAAATACAGGTAAGGATGAGGGAGAGAAAGCGAAGGAAACACGGAGTAAAGTATGTGAGAAAAAGGGGGAAAGAAAGAGGTTTTAAGCACACGAGAGAGAGGCGCAGAAAGAGGCCGAGGAGAGCAAAGAAAGGTGTGTAAATTAGATTAGTAGACAATGTATGTAAAAGACGTATAGGAGATATTATTTGAAAAAAGATTAAACGTATGTATCAGAAAGGGAGAAGTGTGCTTGACAGGGGAGAGACATTGGAGTGACGTGTGATCGAGGGGAGAGAATTAGTACTGGGTGGTAGGCTATAGGCACAGTGGAAGGAACTAAAGGGAGGGAAGGGGAGTAAGGTGTACAGGTCGTCAGAGAGTTGAGAAAGGCAAATCACGAATGTAGTAACAAAAGTGAAATAAAAGATGGATCAACTCTCAGTGCGACGGGAGAGGAAAAGGAATAGTGGGAAGGTGAGAAATCTGTGTCGGTCCGATGGAAAGTGATGATAGGTGGAATCGAAAGAGGGGACTAGTAGAGGAAAAGGGGAGTGCTGATAGGTGAGGCAGGGAAGAAACATAATATAAAGGGACGTGTGTGTGTGAGGAAGGATGGGATGGGAGGAAGGTCTGTCTGAGGAAGGGTGGAATGGGAGGAAGGTCTGTCTGAGGAAGGGTGGAATGGGAGGAAGGTCTGTCTGAGGAAGGGTGGAATGGGAGGAAGGTCTGTCTGAGGAAGGGTGGAATGGGAGGAAGGTCTGTCTGGGAAAAGAAAAGAAAAGAAGAGAAGGGATGAGAAACAGGATATGAGGAGGGAGGGTAAGGGGAGACACACGTGAGAGAGGGGACACGAGGGAAGAATGTGAGTGAGGGCTGGAAGAGAAGATATGAAGAGATAATGGATATTGGGAAGAAAACAAAGAGAGATTGAAGACGTGTGTGTGTGTGTGTGTGTGTGTGTGTGTGTGTGTGTGTGTGTGTGTGAGAGAGAGAGAGAGAGAGAGAGAGAGAGAGAGAGAGAGAGAGAGAGAGAGAGAGAGAGAGAGAGAGAGAATCGAAGTGAGGGATGTAAAGATAACAAAGACTCTGGGACCCTTTAAAATAAATGGTTATGCGACACAAATGTTGTTTGATTTATGTATTCTCTTTCTTTCAACAGCTGTCCTTTACACTCTTATATTTACTCTCTCTCTCTCTCTCTCTCTCTCTCTCTCTCTCTCTCTCTCTCTCTGGTCACATCTTCCTTGGAGGTGCTTGGCTGCTCCCCTGCCACTTTACTCCCCCCCTCTCCCCCGGCTCGCCCTCTCTCCTTTCCCCCCTTCCAACCCTCCTTCCCTCCAGGCTGACTCTTACATCAAACTTCCTAGATAAGTCCCAGACACCTCGGGGCGATGAAGAGGCTGCTGCAGGGCTGGAGTGGGAAGGAGTGGAGTGGAGTGGGAAGGATTGGAATGGAGTGGGAAGGATTGGGATGGAGTGGGGTGGAGTGGGGTGGAGTGTGATGGAGTGGGATAGAGTGGGGTGGAGTGGGAAGGAGTGGGATGGAGTGGGATGGAGTGGGATGGAGTGGGATGGAGTGGGATGGAGTGGGATGGAGTGGGATGGAGTGGGAAGGAGTGGGGTGGAGTGGGAAGGAGTGGGCTAGAGTGGGCTGGAGTGGGTTGGAGTGGGAAGGAGTGAGGTGGAATGGAAAGGAGTGGGTGGAGTGGGGTGGAGTGGAGTGGGGTGGAGTGGAGTGGGATGGAGTGGGGTGGAGTGGGAAGGAGTGGGTGGAGTGGAAAGGAGTGGGGTGGAGTGGAAAGGGGTGGAGTGGAAAGGAGTGGGGTGGAGTGGAAAGGAGTGGGGTGGAGTGGAAAGGAGCGGGGTGGAGTGGAAAGGAGCGGGGTGGAGTGGAAAGGAGCGGGGTGGAGTGGAAAGGAGCGGGGTGGAGTGGAAAGGAGTGGTGTGGAGTGGGAAGGAGTGGTGTGGAGTGGTGTGGAGTGGGAAGGAGTGGTATGGAGTGGGAAGGAGTGGTATGGAGTGGGAAGGAGTGGAAAGGAGTGGGGTGGAGTGGGGTGGAGTGGAATGGAATGGGGTGGAGTGGAATGGAGTGGAAAGGAGCGGGTTGGAGTGGGATGGAGTGGGAAGGATTGGGGTGGAGTGGGAAGGATTGGGGTGGAGTGGGAAGGAGTGGGTTGGAGTGGGAAGGAGTGGGGTGGAGTGGGAAGGAGTGGGGTGGAGTGGGAAGGAGTGGGGTGGAGTGGGAAGGAGTGGGTGGAGTGGGGTGGAGTGGAAAAGAGTGGGGTGGAGTGTCAAAGAGTGGGGTGGAGTGGAGTGGAGTGGGCTGCAGTTGGCTGAATTGGGATAGGTGAACTGGAGTGGGGTGTGGTGGGCGGATTGGGGTGGGCGGGCTTCGAGTGATATGGAGTGGGGTGGAGCGGACAAAAATGCTTGGAGTGTGTGGTAAAAAGTTCTGGGGTTCCAAGTTAATTAATGTTGTGAAGAATACCTGTACAGACGCGGCACATAATCCTTGACCAGACTTCCCCTTACACCCTAATCAAGGACTATGTGCCGCGACAGTACAATGTTGTTACCCTGTGTCTTAATATCGTTTTAATATCTATCATCATCATCATCAAGAAGAAGATGATTCAGGGCTTTATGCCTATCGACTCATTGTGTTGGTCTTTAATTGATTGATTGATTTTAAGAGAGAGAGAGAGAGAGAGAGAGAGAGAGAGAGAGAGAGAGAGAGAGAGAGAGAGAGAGAGAGAGATTAAGGCAGCCAGTCTGGTTACATCAACATATCTTCCCCCAGTCTACAAGGTTGCAATCCTTGCTCTTACAGCCGGGTACCTACTTACTGCCAGGTGAACAGGGACATAGGGGGCGGGAGAAATTGTCCAACAATTCCACAAGCTCGGCAATCGAACTCGGGATCTCTCGCTTACTAGGAGAGTATGATAACCATTACACCATCAGCACCCCCTGTCATCATCATCATCATCATCATCATCATCAACATCAGCGTCGTCATCATCATCATCATCATCACCAGCGTAATCTTCAGCATTTTTATTAACCTCATTAGTGTCAATATCAAACCAATTACCGTCACCACCAATATACCATCACCATAATTATCACCACCACTACGACCCAAACTACCCTCACCACTACCAACACCTAAATACCATCACCACCACCAAAACTATCACCACTGCCACCACCACTACCACCACCACCACCACCACCACCAAAACTATCACCACCAACACCACCACTACCACCACCACCACCAAAACTATCACCACCAACACCACCACTACCACCACCACCACCACCAAAACTATCACCACCAACACCACCACTACCATCACCACGACCAAAACTATCACCACCAACACCACAACTGCCACCACCACTACCAAAACTATCATCATTAACACCACCACCAAATACCACCACCACGACCAAAACCATCAACAACAACACCACCACTGCCACCACCACTACCAAAACTATCACCATTAACACCACCACGACCAAAACTATCAACAACAACACCACCACTACCACCACCACCACCACCACCACCAATATACAATCACCACCATCACTAACACCAACACCACCACCACTACCACCATCCCCATCATCATCATCATCATCCTCAGATATATCGATCAATTAGACTCCCAAATGATGACCATAAATTCGACGCCTCATTGACACCTTCACACTGCCTGAGCTGGAGGATTGTTTGTCGGTCTGTCTATTTGCGAATCTAGGTGATGATGATGATGAGGAGGAGGAGGTCATCTTTTGTGTTCAGATTTCGAGGGCCAATGCTTACTCAAAACTATATATTATACGGTACCAGGAAAAAGATCAACCCCTGTCAGTATTTAGGCAGGGAATCTGTTTTGTAGTATAGTTTGTAGGAATGAGTTGTAGCCCTACACTGTGTCTATGAGAGGTAACCCGCTAAAACTTACTTCGTTTACTTCTCCGACACGGGACATAATTATATAGGCATCCTACCAGCAATTGAAGCTCTGGGGAGGATTTCTTGAGAGGCACTGCTGTTAGGTTAATCATACCTTTCCTTTCTTATATGAGTAAATGTTGATCAGTAGCAACACGACTCATTTAAGAACTTTATAACTTTTATCTCTTTATCTATTCACGTAAATATTTTTAACATAATATTAAAAAGCTACATAAAAAAATTGGGGTTGAAATTAATGTATCTGGCTGTCACAATGATTTAAGCATTAAAATACCCGCTTTGAGCTTCCCTAGGTATTTTGTGTCCAGGGTGAAAGAGACAAAGAGACAGACAAACACACACACACAGTAGAGAAAATAGAATTAATATATGAATTACTACATGGTGTCAGAAAATAGCAAAGGGGAAAGATATAAGAAGGCAGAAAGGGAGATGAAATATAGAAACAGACAAAGACCGAATACACAGATACAAAGAGTTCTCTGTATGTATGTATGTATGTATGTATGTATGTATGTATGTATGTGTGTGTGTGTGTGTGTGTGTGTGTGTGTGTGTGTGTGTGTGTGTGTGTGTGTGTGTGTGTGTGTGTGTGTGTGTGTGTGTGTGTGTGTGTGTGTGTGTGTGTGTGTGTATGTGTGTGTGTGTGTGTAGTTATGTGTGTGTAGTTATGTGTGCGTAGGTGTGTATGCGTAGGTGAGTATGCGTAGGTGTATATATATGTGTGTATGTGTATGTGTGTGTGTATGTGTAGGTGTGTGCGTGTGTAGGTGGTATTATTGCCTTCGAATTCATCCATAATGGCAAAACACCGAGGCTGGCGCGGCATATTGCAACAATCATAACAACACCGGGGGGTTTTTCAATCACAAACCAAAAGTACCGATTCAATAATATAAACAATGTCACGTGATTTGCATTCAATATCGTAATCACTTTGCCTCATTCTAACTATGCAAATTATTTCCATATATTAATTCCACCAAAGTGAGCCCAGTTGTCGGTCATATATAACATCAACATCACATAGATTAATAAGTGCAGGAGCAAATCAAAGTTATATGCTATTGTATCCAGTGAGTGGGCAGTACAAAATAGTTCAAAGAATTTCTCGTAAGTATCCTTGATCGACACTGATGCAATTCACTGACTGGTCAAGAAAGTTTCCTGTCAACGGTTGAATTTTTTCCTTTTCACACAAAACGGCCGAACACACTCACCCACACGCACCCACACAGCCAAGGTTCATGGTAAAAGTTGTACAGTACCAATTTCTCATCACACCCCATCTCACCCTATACATGACCTCGTCTCGCCTCACCTCGCCTCGCTCCTCACACTCTTCCCCTTCCGCCTCGCCTCCTTTTTATTCGTGGCTGTATATATAGTCATTCCGCATGCCTACGTTGTCATTAGATATCTTGGGGAAAATAAAGCGAATCACTAAATCATTCAATAAAAACAAAACAAGTCCTGGGGTAATCACAGCTCTAATTATCACTCCCTATTCTACGACTTACCGTACTTGCTAACTGGTAACTAAGGAACTATGTTAAATATCTAATAGCAAATGAATGAATGAATGATAGAATGAAAAAAATAAGGGAAGAGAGAAGACTGTGACAGGCCAGCAAGAACTTATACTTAAAACAAAAAACAAAAACAGAAGACTACACAGAGGAGAAAGAGAGATCAAGCAGGAAGGAATAAGAAGGAAAAGAGGAACAAGGGATACGAGGAATGGGATTGGCTCGACACTTAACAGTGAACGAACATCTAAATAGTCACTCGATTGTCAAAAAACTAAACTTCCATCACTCATACAGGGAAGCCAGAGCCCCCCAAGAACTGCACGGCGCTGGAAGGGACCAAGACCTCCGTACGTGTGTTTTGTGTGGCAGGGAGCAGCGGGGGCCTCACTCAACACTTTACCCTCCACGCCATCCGTCGCCACGCCCCACACCACCACCTCAACCTCACCGCACAAGCAGCTCCAGATTTTTTGGTTAGTACAAGGGGTGGTTAGGTAAATGTATGTGGGTAAAAATTATCTGGCTGTTTGCCCTCGCTTGTGAAGGAGTTAACAGTCTTATAGGTTAACATAGATATACCTATGAGGTTCTGTCAATAATTATTGTACGTTAATGAGTGTGGTTTTTAAGCACATTATTCATATCAGTTATAAACAGTCTGACAAATAAGTAAACTAAGCTAGAAAATGTAGTTAAATTGGATAATGAGCAGGTATATATATGAGCAAAGCCAGGAGTAATAAAATTTGGTGTCAATATGCGTTGGTCGATAATCTGGTAAAACCATGTGTGAGAATTGAATCAGAACCCAGAACTGCTGATGTAAGTTTGTCGAGAGAGTGAAATGTGAGGTAAGACAGGGTGGGGGTGGGGGTGGGGCTGAGGGTGGGGGTGGGGGGGTGAAGGGAACTCAGAGTCGTTCCGTAATTACTCCGGCGGGAACTGACTGGAAACTTGACGTGGGAAATATCAGGAAGAAAAGTTATGGGGTCAACTTGGGTTCAGGCAGCACCGGGGCGCCACGGCCATGCAGGTCAGGGGGAGAAATAAATTGAATTATATTATAAATGTGTATAAATTGGTTGGGGCAGGGCGACGACTGGTCATTTACAACCAACCCAACAAGACCATATACCAATTATATACCAATTTATGTCCCCGAAACAAACTGTCGTGTAAAAGGGTAAGGGAACTTTTCTTTTCTTCAGGATAAGCTATCAATTTTATAGCAAGTTAAGCATTTGGTGTCTGATAGGAGAAATAGTGGCACTGTTAAGGTGGCGGGTGATTATTTTAGCAGGGTAACCTAAATCTGTGGTAGGTATTAGACTTGTGCTGGTTGGAGTTGTGAGGGAGTGTGAGTGTGAGTGAGTGAGTGAGTGAGTGAGTGAGTGAGTGAGTGAGTGAGTGAGTGAGTGAGTGAGTGAGTGAGTGAGTGTGTGTGTGTGTGTGTGTGTGTGTGTGTGTGTGTGTGTGTGTGTGTGTGTGTGTGTGTGTGTGTGTGTGTGTGTGTGTGTGTGTGTGTGTGTGTGTGTGTGTGTGTGTGTGTGTGTGTGTGTGTGTGTGTGTGTTTACTGTTATAACTATTTCCCGTCCGTGGCAGGTGTCTGGTCTGAGTGAGGGCGGGCAGTACGAGGTGGCCATCAGGGCGGTCAACAAAAAGGGTACCAGCGCTGCCACCAGACTCACACTCACCAGCACACCCACAGCCAACACCTCGCTCTATCATCTTCATGGTATGTCGACTGTGCGTGTGGGCGTGGTGTGTGTGTGTAAGTTATAGAGAGTTTCTTCAGTCGAGTGAATATCCTGCACTCTTACTCTCTCTCTTTTCTCAGATGGTCCTTTTGAGGCTGAGGTTCGTGAGGGAGGGACGGGTGTAACAGACGGGGGTGGCTCTGTTCTGCAAGGCTTGGCTCTCCCTTCCCTCCTGTTGGGTCTTCTAGGTCTCTCCTCGGGTGTCGTGCTTCTATTGGTACTGACTCTCCTGTTGCTGTTCGCCCGGCGCCGTAGGAGACTGAGGGGTCTGGTGGGGCAGAAACGAGGCAGTAGGAGTGGGAGTGCAGGGTCGCCTGGGTGTAGCCATGCCTCAACTTTACTAACACCAGAACAACACACCACCACCTGCCTGGAAGAGATGCAGGTTTGTGTGTGTGTGTGTGTGTGTGTGTGTGTGTGTGTGTGTGTGTGTGTGTGTGTGTGTGTGTGTGTGTGTGTGTGTGATCCATCTGGCTTATACAGAAACGCACCAAGAGTTATGAGTTGCAAGCTAGGCCTACTCATCCTGACCACTGTATTATACTTGCAATCGAGCAAACATGGCGAACGGTAACCCCTTCATTCCGGGTGTTTGAAGTTCAGTATAAAAAAATTCAGACTCCCTGCTTATATCTCAAACATCTGAATGGGTTTCTCTAACTAAGACAACAGGCAACCATACACACTGAATACAGCCTAGGCCACACGATATGAATTTTCAGGAACCGAAGCTTTTAATTACACGATATAAGAGTAATTTTCTGTGCATCAACCAGACTTGAGTACTATACTCATAGCATATCTCCGGCTCCACCAGGTACATTCCGAAAGCGATTCCGACCCCGATGTGATCCCGCTGCAGGAGAGTCTCAAGGGCGGGGACCCTGACCATGCCCGCCCTCCTGCCACTCTCCTGTCCCCGCAACACTACAAGTTCCCGTCAGTCCCCGTCAGTGCTGTTGTAAGTGGAAGTGGGAGTGAGGAAGGGCCGGGGAGAACAGCCAACCTCCAGCCTTCTCATTTCCATCTGGACACCAGTATCAGTACCATTCAGGTGAATACGGTTATCGTTTTATTTTTTTATTTTTTTGCAAGGCAATGTTTGGGACAATGAAATGCCTACCGTGCTTGCTGAAGGCCATTTTGCGAAAAGGGCTGTTGATTGGTTTAATATAAATCTTACCACTATCAGGCACGTTAGTCACGATTATGATTACTGAACACTTGCCACTGACACAGGTGACTGAACAGAGGTCATTTAAATAGAGTTGATGTAAATAAATTATAACACCTAAAGATAAATTAATTCAAGCACAAATCATAATTGATAACACGTGTGCATGACCTCAGACGCTTCCAATTTAGAATATCTTGGCTCTTCTGTATATGCAGATGATGGGTGGATCAGCCTCCTACTCCTTGTCCCGGAACCTCCACCATCCCCGCTCTGAGCCCTGAGCAAGGCCCTTCCCTCCCTAAACTGACCCTCCGAGGTGGGAAGGAGGAACCACTCACAGGGACACCTGCAGGTTCGTAAGCACACCAACACACACTCCAGTCTTACAGTTTACATATTAACCCCGAGAATTATGAACCATATAAATAAAGCATATAAATTATATAACTAACTTAATGAATGAATGAATGAAGGCTCGTATGAGTGAACTAGTAAATAAAGAACAGCTATAATGTATAAGTGAATTATTTAAATTAAAACTGAAAGTAAATTAATACCTCCACATTATGTAGCATATTATACAGTAATGTAGAATCTTGTACAAATCCATTTTCTTCACCAACACATTAGGTAATAGTCTGGGTCAGGTACAACCAAGTCTTCATTATTAATTCATATTAATACCTTTCGAAACAAGACATAAATGATCAGGGGACAGATATTTACATAATAAATGTAACTTAAATCTGTAGTTGGATCTGACATTGTACAGTAATACTCTTTACATAAAAATGAACTTGCTATTAAAGCTAACGTTCTCTTTCGGGTCATTCCACTTTGAACATTTGGCTGTTCCCTCTGAATTCAGTTGAGAGAAAACCAAAAATCAGAGGATATGAACGAAAAGTTAAATTAATCTATGCCTTCTATTCCACAGTGGCAGCACCAGGAATCCAGCACCAAGGTTCTGATGGGAAGGCACACACTGTTCTTGAAGGAGCCAGAAGGGGGACAGATATACAGGTAATTTTTTCCAATTTCTCTAGCTTTTGAGGATTTTAAACAGGCAAGGCAAAGGAAATTATATATGGATGAGTATAGAGTAACAATGCAACAATGAAAATAGGAGTAACAACAAAGATAGCTATACCCATCATAATAAAAATAACAATGCCAATAACAATAACATTATCAATAAGCAATAATATTCATGACACTATCAACATTAACAATTATACCGGGATTAACAAAACAACAACAACGACACGACGACTACGACAATAATAATGATGAAAAATAATAGCAATAATGAAAACTAATAACAATAAATAATCATATAGCAATGAAAAAAATGAAAATAAAAATAGAAATTAGACTGATGCCAAACTCGATTCCCATCTAGCCTCTCTGCATATGGGAGTGCGAGCTTTTCAATCAGGATGAGCTGGCACTTAATGTATAAATAATTAATCCATTGTGTCTCATCCCAGACCAGTTACAGGGCTGGTTTTGACCTGACTGTGTGATGATGGCCACCTGTCCTGGGCTGGTGGTGTACGCAGGAAGGAATAGAGAGAGAGACATGTGTGAGCAGCAGGCACCACCACTGTACCTACTGTACCTATAGGCTACACCAGTCTGCTTTAAGATTTGAGTAGACTCGACATTCTGCTATCAACACAATAATCAACTGTTAACCGTGTGTCCTGTGGAGTTAAACAGAAGCGATGACAGCCGTTCTGGCCAAGAGGCTCAGTGAGGTGTATCTAAAAACAACAACAGCGGGGTCATGGGAGCTACAGGAATGAGGCCAAGAATAACTCAAGTAAGGTCTGGCGGCACACACACACACAGATCTCATATATTCCCCAGTGCAACAAATATAATATATTTTTGTATTTTTTTAGCTAAAAATTATTCGCGCTGTTAGTGACTGCATATTTTGTACCGTATGAAATGAAATAAATAATAATATGAACGAGTTTCTTTTTCTTATACCCTTCCCTATAATAAAATATCAAGGTCTGTGATAACAAATACATCGAAATTCCCTTTAAAAACTGAAATATTAGTTTCCAATGACAGAGGCAACTGATTATCGTAGCTTGGCTTGAATAACTAACTACACTTGAAGCAAATGTGAGTCACCACGTGGATGAACCACTAAAGAAAAACTTTAAATGATACAACGACCCTGATGGAAACTGGACTGACGATCGGGAAGAAGGTCGTAAGATGTCAGATACATTTTGTATTTTTGAAGTTAAGGGGTTAATATACTTTCGGTACATTAGAATGTCTTGATTCCTCCAAAGCAGGCCGGAAAACAGGTTTCAATATCTCCAAATTTACCAACATTTTACTGTCCCCTGAGGATACATTCGAAGCTCTAGAGTGGGAAGAGATCAAAACCATGGTGCAATTATAATCTGAAGGATGAGAGCGATAACCCAACTTCTAAATGGGTTGGATTAGAGCAAACTTCCCTCAGAATGAATAAGTATATTAGTTGACAGGCAAAGGCAACATAATTTGCCTAGGCAGCGAATCAGCACAGAAGCACAGAAAGAGTCACGATTCGAACATCTGTATTGTTTCCGTCCCACTGACTCCCAAGTGTCCGAATTCCATACATTCTAAATACAAGTTATCTGAAAATGAAACACCAACGACGGAATCATTTAAGCTCCGCCATTGGTAAAACACTCCTGGGTCTAGTATTTCTTACCAAACCAACTAAAATGTCAACCCTGAACTGTAGCCTACTCACCTCACCCAGTGATGGATGCCGGCCCCGGGGGAAGTGCACCTGAAGGTCACACTGCACAGCTCCAAGTTTAATTGTATTCCAAGGCAAACCGAATTAGTTTTCAAACGTGATGTGTATAACAATAAGGTGTCGTCATCTAGTGCAGTTAAAAGTTCCACTCTCTGCATCCAGCACTCATTACATTAAGTATCACTTAATAAACTCGGGGCCATGCAAGAGTCACAGGCCACTCACAGCCGGTTTTCATTTCCGAAGTTAAAAAAAAAAAAAAAAAAAAAAAAAAAAAATGGGCTGAAGTCGTGCGAACGTAATATTAACGTTTCATACACTTGGAACACAAAATATAACTTTCAAATCTTTCCAACCGAAGAGTATGTTAAAATTTAAGTATTCCCACTTCGAAGAACTTGTATTACATTTCTATATAGCTACTGTTATAGCTAGGAATCACTTCACGCCGCACACTCTCCTTAACAGTCACCAATACACTCATTGTATGATTGTACTGACAGCCTCGGGGTTCGGAGTGACGCCTTGGACCTCCTTTGGAATTTCGGATCCTTTCTTTGTCCTCTTCACTCAGGGTTACGAATCATTGAATCTCTTGACATTAGCTAAGCAAGTACAAATCAGAAGTTAGGAATCACTTAACAAAGAGTTTTCATTGGCTGTAGAGGTGGGTTGACTTGGACGGGAAACATTTCAGTCATGTGGAGTTCACAGAGGTCTTGATATTAAACATTATAACATTAAATTGTATTTAGCTTTATAATAAATGTGATGTTATATCAATACATGAGATGAGAGACAATGAATAAATTACTTCATTGTTTCTCCATTATTAATCCTTATTTAATATACACAATATGGTACAGTTTTTCTTAAGTATTATTTCTGCAACTCGGCAACTCCAACATCAATCTCCCCTCCCTCACCCCCCTCCCGTCCGTCTATCCCCCATTACTGCAATTTACTGGCTTTGTTTAATTTGGCTACTTTGCACTTTTACTCGGTGTCCAGTCAGATGAGTCAGTTAATAATGACTCCAGGTCAGGTGATGAGAGGTAATCAGTGTGACAGACTAACCAATAAGAGAAATAACAGAAAGTAACGCTGTGGTCTCATTTGTTGACGTCATTCTAACAAACAGAAAGTAACGCTGTGGTCTCATCTGTGGACGTCATTCTAATAACAAACTGCCACCATCTTTTCTCCTTCCTTTCGAGAATAGAGACAATATTTTCTAATGCTTATGATGTTTGTAAATTCCTTGCCTAATAACAGAATGTGAAAATTTATGTTGATGTGCACGGTATAGACACACATCGGGACTCACTGCTCAAAACTCGGGGATAATAATATACATTGACTCGGGTCCGAAGGGTCGCCCACACTATTAAAGTATTGCCCACATCCTATCAGGCAATACCCCCAAGGACCCCAAATATCCCAATACGAGTTGCCAACATGAATATACCCCAGCAGATAAAACCAAACAAAAGAACATAGGCTATACGTTTGAGAGAATCACACCAAACAAGTTAATCCTGTGAGAAAAATTGATATAAGCTACATTATCCAACTAAACAAAGGGAAATACACAAGCTGAGAGAGAGAGAGAGAGAGAGAGAGAGAGAGAGAGAGAGAGAGAGAGAGAGAGAGAGAATCTACTCTTGCATAGAATCCATTCAATGTGTAGGTGCGGGACCAAGAAGGAAGACGCCCATGGAAGGGGAAATGTATTCACAGGAACGAGTGAAAAAGAAAGAGGTTAATGAGGAAGAAAGATTTAAGAGGGAAGGAATGGGAAGCAGAGAGGAGCCAAGGGATGGAGAGAAGAATCCTGACGTGAAATGGGCGGATCCATTGCCTGCACTAGGGGGGAGAACTCAGGCGGAGAAAACTACGCGAACAATCCATTAATTTTATGGGGGAGTAAATACTGTCTTGTTGGACCCTTCCCTCTCTCTCTAGTTAGGTAATGGATGTGGATGAATGGAAGGAAGAAGACACAATTGAGTCAAGGAAGGATGTGGACTGGGAAGGGATGAGGACTAGGTAAGGATTGGGATTGGGTAAGGATGTGGACAAGATAAGGACGGAAACTGGGTAATGATGGGGACTAAGTAAGGATTGGGATTGGGTAAGGACAGAGACTGAGAAAGAGAAGAAAATACAATCAGCCCACTAGGTCATACAGGCCAGTTGAGTCATTCAGGCCTTGTATTATTATTATTATTATTATTGGTGACTGAGGATGAAAGAAGGTCGTCCTAGGCCCTGCATTATCTGTAGAACAAGGGAGAAGGTGATAGAGGAAAGATGGGACAGCAGGCACGAAGGAAATAAAAGGAAAGCAGTACAACGAGAACCCCACTAAGGCTACATGATGATGCTACCTTTCACTGCAAGGCTTTATAACTCTGTGATCGTGTATGAGAATTGGAGGCTTCTGATTCCTCCTGACTATGCCACGAATCACACTCCTTCCATATAGGTGGTGTTTCATGGCAAATTTTTCAAGGACTCATTTACCTCCAATTTTCTGACAATATCACAAGGTCCCTTAAGCGCTGTGACAAATCTCCTGTACGATATTAGGCTGATCTAAATCGAGCGCAATTTGTTCAAGTTTGGAAACACTAATAGGGCGTGTCGACAACGTAAGTATCCGACATGTGTGTGTGTGTGTGTGTGTGTGTGTCTGTGTGTGAAAATAAACTGGACTGATACTTACTTATTGTTATGAATCTGATATCTTCAAAACGCGTAGGATAGTAGAGTCCATGTATAGTGCATACTAAAAACAGACAATTGTAATAACTATGAAGGTCCGGATAAATTAAATTCCATAATGAGAAACCTTGTTGAGAAATGGTTGCCTTTTTCTACAATAAACCATCCCAACACTGTGACGGTGATGTGAGAATGATAGATAATGTATTTTATAATATGACAATTACAACTTACCTTGCCCTGTTAATTTATGATCTCGTTGGTTGGCTGCAGCGAAGAACAAAAAGTCGGGGATTAATTCCCCGTTTAGGCCTCAATCACCACGCACATAATAAATTTTTATGTTAAGGGTTCTTCCCGATATATATGTATTTATATAGATAACAAATCTACTGGTGCATTTAAACAACCAATTGCAAATTTTCTATATTTATTCAACTCCAGTATGCCAACATGAATAAATTAATTTCACACACACACACACACACACTCACGCAACGCTAACTAGCTACTCGCTCTCGCTACGTCTCGTTCGTATACGTGACGATAGTCTAGGTTACGTTAACACTTGTAGTAATTCTATCAATTGTTACGCGAGTTGGAATATTTCTTAATGTCTCACACTTGGGAATAATTTAGAGTCTCACAACACACTCGTAATTTTCAAAGATCCAGCTCCCCCTCACCTTAATTCACTTACTGAACCACCGTCGATGCAACTGGCCAGTATACAACTGTAAAGCCTTGGAATCGTGGTAATATCCAACGAATTCGGCGTCTACGTTGATCCTTCCCCACTCAACACGTGGAGGATTAATTCAGGCAAGCGGAAGCTAGTTTATACGAGTGTTGTCTCTCCAAGTGTCCTGTTCCAACTGACCCAATTCTTCCTCCTTAACTGGTTCAAAATTTCTCTGACTCCTCCTCCTATTTTTGTTCGTTTTTCCTAACTGGCTACGATTTACATGGTACCCTCTCATTCCTTAGTTATACCTGCAATTGCAATTTACCTATGGCGTGCTAATAATTCCCGATAATTCCCCTCCACTTCACGATCATTTACAATACCATAAATTACCCTGGTAGCATAATTTATCAATACAAGATGTACTTAATGTACGAACACCTATATGACTGAATGTGGCAATTCAGTTGAAACCCAGCCTTCCTGACCCTTTTCTAATTACCTGGTCTATTTTTGGATACTACCAGCGGATTAAGACTACCTGCAGATTAACCCGCACCTATCTCCTTTGTCTCATGAATGGAATATTCCAGAACCTTCTCTAGAACATTCTATATTGAGACCAGTATGGAATTTTCCACTCTCTGTAATTCAAATTACGTCACGAGTCTATGCTGACTCGTGACAAACACAACCACTGGCTATCTGCTGTTCTACTTTTACTTCTACTCCACCATTCTTCTGGTATTGAGAATATTCTTCACCTAGATACGACTGTTTAAGCCCTAGTTATTAAGAGACCGCATAGTTTTAATTGTTTACATAGCTTTCCCAGAACAACTGTCAAATGTATTACTTGGGAACCCACACCATAATTAAGATCATAGTCACCGAGTTTCTATGATTACCTTGCACAACTCCCGGTAGTCTGCTAGGTTTGGTCCCGGTAGTCTGTTAAGGTTAGGTCCCGGTAGTCTGTTAAGGTTAGGTCCCGGCAGTCTGTTAAGGTTAGGTCCCGGTAGTCTGCCACGGTCCAGATTAGGTTAGGTTAGGTCAGGTCAGGTCTGCCTAATTCTAAAACAAACTAATACTATTTGTGCTCGCCAAAAAAATGGAAAACTCTATACAACTTTTGCCAAAAACTTGGAGATAGGGTATGTCCAAAACAGGATATTTGCACAATAAATGGATGTTAAATCGAACGAATCACATGAAAAATTATAGGAAAAACTCAGTTTTGTCTGAAAATCTCGCACATGTGTAACTCAGAAAATTTATCAAATTAGATTAGGTAGTCCATTAAGGTATCGTTTTCTTTCGTTTCTCCCTGATTTAAGAAAACTACGGGTTAAGCACACACTACACAAAACTATATTGATGATACAAAACACATACTGTGTACTGACATTATTATGTACAGTCGGCCTCAGGAATTCGTACACAGAATATTGGTTATATGGAATCTTTATTCTGTACATACTGTAGGCATTGTTCTGCTGACTGATTCAAGTATTAACCAGATTACATTACTAGAAAAGTGTGGTGTGAGGATAATGTACTCAATTTTCTAGTTTTTTTTTTTTTAATTATATCAGAAAGTAGGAAGAAAATTAATAACAATGAAAACAAAGTCCATGTGCCTATTGGCATCCTTCATTCATATAGTGTCTGTGACAGTTGGATTTAAATGACTAAGGATTAAAAACTGGTGGAAAGCAGTTTTGAGGCAGTGCATTCCATAACGATGTGGTTCTGGGAATAAATGAATTCTGAAAAGCAGTAGTTCTACATTGGGGAGGAGAGATTATAAAGTGATGGGCTCTAGCAGCTGACCTGGTACCACGGGGAAAGATGTGATGAGGTGGCCTGATTAGGGTAAGCTCATCCCAACATTTACCATGATAATATCTATAAAATATGGCAAGTGATGCAACATTTCTTCGATGTGTAAGGGAGGGAAATCATTTGTGATTAGAGGGTTATTCGTACAGCTTTATTTTGAATTTTATCTAATTTCCTAAGTGCCACCTCCCCACATCCACTCCATAGTGGTGAGCAGTATTCCATCTGAGAACGAACATGACTCTTATAAATTACAGCTAACTGCTCGTCAGTGAAAAATTCACGAACTCTGTAGAGAAGACCTGACCCATGATACCACAATGGTGTATAGGATTTCCTGAAACTAACTGTACAGTACGTACTGATGATAACACACTAATATACCCCTTACCTTAGGGTGTGAACTCAGGAAGTATTAACTGATAATCTATCTTGAAGAACTTTCTATTAAGGGACCCTGTGTTATAGTAAGAAAATTGGAGGTAAATAAATCCTTCAGATATTGCCAAGAAACACCACCTATAGGAAAGGAGCTTGTTTCGTGGGATAGTCAGGAAGAATCAGAAGCCTCCAATTCTTATAAACGATTACAGGGCCCTTAAAGGAAATATAGAAGCAGAGGGAATGTCAACTCAGTACCACATGTTTCACTGTTTATTTATAGAGATCAGTCGGCAACAGACAATGTTAACATAATAAAAAAAAACTATAGTTGTCTCTAATATCATGAAAATATCTTAAATATAAATTTGGGGCAAGCTTTATAATTTGTAGTAAAGACTTTTTTGTTGACAACCTGTTTAAATATGCAACTCTTAACTATCCTTGGGGAAAGTATAGTTGTTCTGTGCTGACTATTATTATATCAATTATCATACATACCCTTTAATGAATAACAACAGTGAACTACTCTTGGTGTGAATTAAAGCTCGTAATGTTTTTATTTACTATTTGATATTCATGTTTGATATCCAAAATTTGGTTTGACATCCATATTTGATATCCATGTCGTTCCTCAGAGCAAAAATGTATATAAAATTAATAACACATTACGTTAGAGAATGGACACTTTACCCTTTAGGGACACAGTGATCGTGTATAAGACTTGGTGGCTTCTGATTCCTCCTGACTTATGGCACGAAACAAGCTCCTACAATATAAGTGGTGTTTCGTGGCAGCGTTAGAAAGACTCGCTAACCTCCAATTTTCATACACGATCACAGGGCCCTTAAGCAAAGAGAATCAGTCTTATATTTTCCTTCACCCTTAACACAAAGGGTAATAAAACACTTTCCAGACAAGTGCCAAAATTATTATCATTTATATCTGTGACAAAAATGGCTTTCCTCGCCAAGATTTTTATCAATTATATCGCTGACAAAAATGGCTTTCCTCTGTCAAAACTTTCTGTCTATAATATAATCAAGTGAAAGCCTCGCCCGTTTTACTCGATCCGATGCTCCTATTTCAATTATATTCAGCCTTTACCGCTTCCAATCGTGTATAATCATGAATTTTATGATCACACGTTACTATTCTTTTCATATTTATCCTGTTCTACGATTTTCAAAATGTTGTTCAATCCGAATTTCAGTTAACGTTTTTCATAGTTTCCCGTTGCAAGTAATTTTAATAAAGTTCTATGAGTTGCTTTTGCTTTCATTCGACTGTGTGTGGATGGTAAAGGCTGATTTTGTCATACATTTAAGTAAGTGATATAGATAAATAGTGTTACATGATTAAAAGTTATCACATA